>APFE030037417.1:0-21382 GCA_000404065.3 Pinus taeda | reverse complement strand
TGGTAAATAAATAAAAATATAAATAAACTAGAGGTATGGTAAATAAATAAAACCTATTTTTATATTTACTCCATCAACCTCTTTATATTTACAAAAACTCAAAAAATAGGTTTTATTTAGGTGAAGCCTATGGGCCAAATACCATGGGACAAATGATTATTAATACCATGTGCAAAATATCATATTAATAAAAGAGGTATAAAGTGGTATGGTAAATAAATAAAAATATATCAAATAGATTGAAATCAACATATATTTTATACCAAGCTATGCCAATAGGATGGACCAATTATTATTCATACCATGGAAAAAACATTATTACCCTTCAATTATATTAAAGACATTATTTTATTATTAATCTAATATTAATAATTTTAATAATAATATTAATAAATTTAAAACTTTGGATTAATACAATATTAAATTTTTTTATTTAGCGAGAGGTTCATTCTATAGCCCAATATGATGTGTAAAGTTGGTTTGTCATCAAAGTTGAAATTTTGTTCATGTGGCGAAAATAAAAAAATTTTAAAATCTAAAATAAAAAAAAATTGAAATAACTATACAAAACGCTTAAATAATGTCATCTCATAAAAAATAAAAATAAAAAATCACTTGAAGAAATTGGATCCCTCTCGACTCATGTTAGATCTATATTTAAAATGGACCTATGTTGGTATTATAATATATAATACTATATCATGATACATATATTAACTCTAGATATATATGGAAGGGAAGAACAAAGACATAGAGTGATAGAGGTGGAGAGACAGGAGGAGTGACAAGGGAGATATGGAGAGAGAGAGTGTATGTTTAGGGGTGAGATAAAGAGACAAAGAAGGAGAGATGGAGAGAAGGGAGAGAGGCAGGGATATAGTAACGTATTTGGAGAGAAAGAGAGAGAATGATGGGGGTAGAGAGAAGGAGGTAGGAGAGAAAGGGAGAGAGAGGAAGGAAAAGAGACAGGACTTGACAGAGAGGAGGGGAGTGATGGGGGAAGAGAGAGGATTGGAGGGAAATGGAGAGAGAGAGTGATGGGGAAGAGAGAGGAAGGTAGGAGAGAAAGGGAGAGAGAGGAATGATGAAGAGAGAGGAGGAGAGAGGGAGGCATAGAGAGTTGGATTTAGAAGGGGAGAGAGGGAGGTAAGACGAAAGACAAAGAGTGACATGTGGAGAGAGAGAGGGAGTGACAAGTGAGAGATGGAGAGAGAGTGCTTATGTTTGGGGGTTAGATAAAGAGACAAATCAGGAGAGATGGAGAGAATGAGGGAGAGAAGGAGAAAGGGAGGGATATAGTAACAAAGTTGGAGGGTGGAGAGAGAGAGAGAGAGATGGAGAGAGAGGAAGGAAGAGAGAGAGAGAGAGATGGAGAGAGAGGAAGGAAGAGAGAGAGGATGTGAGAGAGTGGAGAGAGGTAGGGAAAGAGAGATTGAGTTGGAGGAGGAGAGGGAGAGGTAATAATAAATAAATAAAGAGAGAATGGTGGAGAGAAAGAGAGGGAGTGATAAGGAAGATGGAGAGAGAGGGAGAGAGGACAACAGGAGGTAAGAGAGATAGAAGCAAAGGAGAGAGAGAGAGAGAGAGAGAGAGATGGATAGATTGATAGATCAAAGAAAGAGAGTGTATGTTTTGGGGGTGATATAGAGAGATAAAGTGAGATAAAGATATAGATGTAAGGTGAAGAGAGGGAAGAAGAGAGAGATGGAGATAGAGAGGGAGGGGCAAAGAGATTGATAGATATGTAGTGAGAGAGCATGTGTGTTTGGGGGGATGAGATAGAGAGACAAAAAAGGAGAGACGGAGGGAGATATAGATATAGAATGGAGGGGGGTGAAAGGGAAGAAGATTTCTTGCACTAAATGCATTGATTTTAATGTAGATGGTGATTTCTAATCCTATTTGATTTCTTGCACTAGATGCTTTGATTTTATTGTAGATGTTGATTTCTGATGATATTTGATTGCTTGCACTAGATGCACTGATTCAAATGTAGATGATTTCTAATCCTATTTGATTGTTTGCACTAAATACATTGATTTTAGTGTAGATGGTGATTTCTAATTCTATTTAATTGCTTGCACTAGATGTATTGATTTCAATGTAGATGTCGATTTCTAATAATATTTGATTGCTTGCATTAGATTCATTGATTTCAATGTAGATGATTTCTAATCCTATTTGATTGCTTCCACTAAATGCATTGATTTCACTATAGATGGTGATTTCTAATCCTATTTGATTTCTTGCAATAGATGCATTGATTTCAGCGTAGATGTTGGTTTCTAATCATATTTTCTTACTTGCACTAGATGCATTGATTTGAGTGGATGTTGATTTTTAAGCCTTTTTGATTACTTGCATTAAATGCATTGATTTTAGTGTAAATGTTGTTTTCTAATCTTATTTGATTACTTGCATTAGATGCTTTGATTTCAATATAAATATTGATTTCTGAATTGATGTAATTTGATGTATGATATTACATTTATTTTTAAGTGATTGGATTACATTGTGCATTGATTTCACTGTAAGGACAAAAAATTATTCACAATGTACATTGATTTTTGTGTTATAGTAATTCAACCTATTAATATTCGAGAGCAAGAGAGACAAGGTATGATGTTTACTACAACAACTCAAGCTAAATATTTAAATGGTTTATGATTTCAATTTTCCTTTTCATATAATTGATATGAAAAATGACAAAAGTAACAAGGGTGACAATAAGAATAGTAGCAAAAAATAGTTTGAGATTAATCATAATGAAAATTATTTGTAATTGACTACATTCTTATTATTCACATCTTCTATCATTCAACACTATTTACATTGCCACTTTGCATTCAAAATTTTTATTTCATCATTTTTCATCGTTACAGTTATTAACAATATTTATCATCTCAACAAACTGAGGTAATTAAGAAAATTTAAAATTAAAATGATGAAATTAATCTCAGACATATTTAGCATATTTAAAATGATTATATTTATATTAGATGTATTTACATATTATTGGCAAAATTAATCATATATTTGATAGATTTTCTTTGGCCGCACATGATTGAAACCAGCCTAGATCCATTTTAACTCCGCATCTATCAAGTGTCGAGAATGATCAAATATTTCGAGGTGCAAACATTTCCTCAAATTTTGCACTCAAAAATGAAGTTTGCACCTTGAGAGATTTAATCCCTCTCGGTGCTTAATAGATCCAGAGTTAAGATAAATCTAGACTGGTATAAAATTTCTATTTTTAAAAAATATAAATATTTTTAATTATGTATTTATACAAAATAAACAAACTTAATATGACAAAATAGTTAAGGTTTATAGCTTTTAAAAAATATATTTACTAGCATTTGCACCACATGTTGCAAAGGAAACGCCGTAAGGCAATGATATAAGAAACAATACCATAAAAGAAAGAAGTCAAAATTTTATGCAATTTTGTTTCTTCTAGTGTTTCTTTTCTATCATATGTTATGTTTAAGGCAATGATATAAGAAACAATTAGCATAAAAGAAAGAAGTCAAAATTTTATGCAATTTTGTTTCTTTAGTGGTGTTTCTTTTTTATCATATGTTATGTTTCAGGGAGATTCCAACCAGGGTATGTTCAATGTGAAGGATTTATGAAAATGCTCTTCATTAAGATTCTAGAACCTTTTATAAGTAAATGATTTAAATCAAACATTTCATAAGAAAGTAAATGTTCTTAATTTAGTTCCTTGTTGCTTCTTATCCTTATTTCCCTAGTGTAAAATGTTCAAACTATAAAAGAATGGTATTATTTTTTGTCTCTTAAGACAATTGTATTTTATCTAACTCAATCATTTTCATAGCCTCAACTAGGTGCCCATCATTCTCAATCATTTTCATAACCTCAACTAGGTTCCCATCATTCTCTTTGTACAGTGACTCAATGTGTTTAAATGCATTTCATAAATTTGGTTTAATAAATGTTGGAAGAAAACCAATATATTTCACGTTGTAGAAAGGAGTGTACATTGGTTGGGGTAAAATTGTATTGCTCTTACCATTTGATGATGTCATCTAAATCTTGAATCTTTCTGGCCACTTATGAATTCCCCATTCTAATTATTTTTTATCATGATGATATTGGCATCACAATCCTTGTTCATGAGATACACCCCCTACTCACCACTTCTAAGAAGAAGGTCACTAAATTGAATGGTGCTAAAAGTAAATAAGAGGAAGCGAGTTCAAAAAACATTTGTTTGAAATATTTTCCACCATTAAAGGATGGTGTAAACAATAAGCCCATAAGAATATTCAGCCTTATTTCTGTGAATAATGCATTAGCATTGCCTCAAACTCATGAAGAAAATTCACAACATAACAACTTTAAGTTAATCTTAGTTTTAAGGTTCTCACCTCTAGTGGATGGCAAATTTGTTAGAACCATTTACTTTGAGAGTTTAGAATTCTATCATATATTAAGAGCTTGGAACAATTAGATGAATCCTATAGAAAATGAGGCTTCCAAACACATTATGTCAATGCTAAAAGGGGGTGGGGTTTGACTGCAATCAAGTGGGCAAGCTAATATGAGAATTGTAGTTATAGCTGGACTTGAGATCTTTCTTCCCACGGTCTTTGAAGAAGATTACCGGATCAACCGCCATCTAAATACTACTAATCCTACCACAAATATATTGACAACGAAAGGATAGAAACAACTCCATCTCAATCCTATCAATTCTGCTAGGAATATATTTACAATCAACATAAAGCAGCAAATTCAACGAATCATTTAACTCAAAAATAGTTTTAAAGTGAACAATCATCATGCAGCATACACAGTGAATATATATTTATTATCGATTGTCATCCCATGTCCAGATGATGTCTTTGAGGCCAAGATTTAGATCGTGACTGTAGAAATTATTGTATCCCAGCAAATCCCCTCCGATCTTCCTAAGCTCCACCATGAAGAGTGAGGGCGTGACTTAGAAAATCTAGGTGTAAATAGAAAAATGCCCCTGCTCCATCCCATACAACTTCACCTTACAGTCTCGAGACTTCTTGAAACTGAACCGGGAAAGACTTGCAATCTCCTCCAGCATCGACATTATGCTCGACATTATGATACAAAATGAGGTGTACAAGAATTTATTACAAACATAGCTAAATACCAGAGTTACAAGTGAGGGATCAAAAGATTTGATAAACCCCGAGGTTTTACACCTACCTGTTGATGGGGTTTTCTCCTATAGCCTGTTTAATTTCCCATTTCCTTCTATTATATTATAGGGGGTGGCGCCGAACTTGATTGATAGTGATGGGCATTCATGGTAAAATAGACTAGAGTCCCACCGATTTATCGATCGAGAAAGCTCCAGCTTCGAAATTATGCTCATGTTGGTTGAGTCGAGGGTTTGACTGCAATCAAGTGGCCAAGCTAATACAAGAATTATATTTATAACTGGACTTGAGATCTTTCTTCTCAGGGTCTTTAAAGAAGATTACTGGGTCTTTGAAGAAAATTACCAGATCAGCCGCCATCTAAATCATTCTAATCCTACCACAAATATGTTGCCAACGAAAGGACATAAGCTCATTCTTGCACTACTTAGTATATTTGAAATAACATGTAGCTGTCATTTTTATCAACTCGACTCTAAGTTTCAAGAACAGACACATCGATGTAATTTTGCCACAGAAAATGTCTTCACTGCCCATAGAAATGTTGTAGCTGCACAGGCAGCATTTCCTGCTGACAACCTAACAGCAACACCACTGCCACAACTTATTGTTAGGGTTATTCACAGATGTATCTCCTATCCAATCTCTCACAGAAAGTTGAATAACCTACTACACTGAGGCAATATTCTCGACTTTTCTTGGTTAAATGAAATAGATGACTGGTTGAAATAGCTACCACAGTTAGACATATATTCAGTCTGTTATAACCAATGTTTCAGATGAGAGCAGCAAACAATCAATCAAGTCAAACATATTGCGGTATGAGCGATATTATGATTTTGAGTGAGTGAGTGATAGACACATATATTTATTTATACATTTATTTTTTATTTGTTGAAGTTTAGATTTAAATTTTTTTCCATGCTATGTAGTGGTGGATGCATAATAGGATACTTGACATTTGAATGATTTTCACACAGTTGTAAGCTATAACATGTACCCACCTAATTTTTATATATCTCCTTCATTCTCAACGCAATAATAATTATTTTTATTATTAATAATAATTAATATATAAATTTTTTACATATAAATATATATTTAAAATTAATTTAGAATATTTAATTTATAAAAATTAGTTATAATTAAATACTCATTAATATCATAGGATCCAAAAATCATTTAGATCACATAACCAAAAAAATCATAAAATTATAAAAAGTTTAGTTAAAAAAATAGTTAATCAATATCACATAATCCAAAATGATCTTAAAACATTTTACATCAATATCACATAATCCAAAAAAATAAAACATTTTACATTACATTTGATTATATAATTTTTTTAATTAATAAATATAATTAAAACAAAACAAAAATGATCTTGAAATAAATCTCAAATGAACTTCTTTTGTATAGATAACGTAATTAAAAAAACAAAATCTAAAATAAATTATTGAAATCAAATCTCTACCATCACATAAATTTATAATTAAATTAAACATGCCGAGATTCTAATTTCCAAGCCTCGTCGTTCAATCAATATATCTTAATTCCATTGAACATCTGCATCACTTTGTGAAAGTTCAGACTTCAGGAGGTGATGTATGCACATCTTCATCTGGAAGGAAGGTGTTCAGACTCAAAGTCACATCACAGCAGGAAGGACCATATGAGTTACAGTGGCAAGGGTTCAATTAGACACTCTTTGATGTAGTCCTTGATTTTTGTTTTAGAGATGCCGAAACCATCTCCTTCCTTGAATATCACCATCATCACTCGAGTCTCTTCCATTAGCATCTTCTTTCACTCGAATGGGATGTCGACATCCGATGTGTCGTCGGGCTTTAGAAACTCCCACGTCAGCTCCTTCATTGCCAGCTCCAGAAGGTTGTACATGTAATTCACAGCCATTTCCTCTCTACTTCCAGGATGTTCTTTCATATAACAATCAATATTGGACACCAATTCTCCATGAGCCTTCTCAGCCTTATATGTATGTATGTCGTCGGCCAGGTGAGTAATGATGCAGTTGAGCTCTGTGAGAACACGCCTTCCTGGGTAATCTAATTGCTCCAATGCCTCTTGCGAAAGGATTTTCCCTTCCATCAATAACACTCCACTCACCAGAAGTATACGTTGGCCGATTAGAACAAGTTTCATCTTTCAAAGAAGGAATTATAAGAAATTTGAAACTGAGTAAGTAATTTATGAGTAATTAGAATAGAGTGGATATATACTAAATTTTGGAATAATTGCATAAATCACTAGGTTGGTTTATTAAGTAGTGACATGCTTAATCTCTTTTTGATGAATTCCCTGGATAATGTTGAAGTTCAGTTTAGCCAATTCTAAAATCTTTTGGTTGTTTACTTTGGGCAACCTAAAATTGGATAAAAATGGAGCACCTAGTCAATCTTATTATTATTATCAGCCAGGCACTAAAGGAAAAAACCTACAAATTATGCTAAATTTGAGAAAAAGGATGAAGAGAAATTATGAAAGTGAAATTGAATCTGGGGTCTCACTTACTTATAAATAATTTTGGCTAAGCGTGCATAATCTGAACTATACCCTTGACAATATCTCTTTGCTTCTACTCTGGAAACACTGGCATGCCAAGAATTCTCCAACTCGTATTGAATCTGGCAATGGTAAACAAAATATTGGAAACTCATTCAATCGCTTCTGTGGAGAAAAACAAATACGCGAGTCGACATGTCTAGATAGTAGGTTACCTCCTGGCATATGTTTTGCTTGTTGTTCCATGCAGTGAAAATCTCACTTTTCTTAAGAGCTTCTCTTAAATATTTTGTGGCAAACTCTCTAGCTTCATCCAAAATAGTTTCTCTAGGGAATGCGAGATGGGAAGCTCTATACAGGCTCAACATGCTTGCTACATTTTTGTTAAATTGACTGGTTGAGCAAAAGAAATGCCTATCGGCATCTTTGAAGTTGTCGAAAATAGATCTTAATACGACGTGCAAAAGTTAGAAGAGAGAACAGAAGATGATGATTTAAAGGTTAAGTCAGATTTTCCTAAATCTCTGGAGCACTGAATTCTCTATTGCCAATTTAGGGAATGTTCTATATGGATAGGAGGAGCATTTTTATGTTATTGTAGATTTCTCTTAATCTTCAGATTCCAATATATTTTGCGAATCTGGAATAAATACAAGTTTAGCATGAACAGAAATAATTCTAAAATCTACCATGGATATAAGTTTAGCATGAACAGGAATAATTATGGAATCTTATAGAATTTCGTCCCTGGAGAGGCTGCAACATTCATTTATTAGAATTTGCATAACATTAAGTAATATGGTCTAATTCGGTTGTTGAATTGACAACATGTTAATTTGAATTCACATACTTGGCTAGTTTCTCCTACCCTTTCATATGGACCATACGCACATAAGGCAAGTCGTAGGGAAGTCCGAGGTGCAGAGATTGGGCTTCTCTTATCAAGGAAGGAAAGATGATCTCAAAGTCTGTTACACAGTTATCCTGATCGCTTTCATCCTTTATTGTTTCCAGATTGCTTTTTATGAATTCAGTGCATGTATATACAGATCAATGGCAATTGTCATTACAATTAATGACAATTACATGATCACCAGGTTACTGCAAGTTTTATATCCACAAAAATGGCTCTAGGGAAATATATCCACAACAATTGTTCAAAAATTGCTCTCTTGATGCAAGGAAATGAAATTTGAAGGATCAAAATTTTGGTAAATGTTTTTTAAAGAAAAAACATGAAAAATTACTTGATTACTAGTATTAACCCTACATGATGACAATGACAAAAATTAAAAAAACAACTCTCAAATCCCAATTTTAATTCTTGCCCTGGTCGACTCACACATCCCAACTTTCCATTTAAGGAGAATTAAAAGGACAACTCTCAAATCCCAATTTCAGTTCTTACCATGCTCTACTTGCACATGCCCAACTTTCCATTTAAGGAGCGCAAGAACACATGAAAGAGTGGCAAGCAGGCGGTCAGACAGGAGAAAGTGTGACTCAATTCCCCATGAACCATCTATTAACTTGATTTTCAAAATCCAATCAACTATTAGAGGAAATTGCGGTCGAGAAGAACCATCAATGGCGGGCACCCTGGCTACCCATGTTTTGTCATAAGCAGATGGGGTGATCATTAAAGCATCTCCTTCACCTGTAAGCATCAGCTTAATCCCACTAATAAGTGTCTCTCCGCGTTCTCCATAGCAAGAATCTTGTTCAATTAACACAGTTAGTGATCATTATCAAAAGCGATATAAATACTTGATTTGATCAGAAGAAAGAATAGATTTACTCACAGTGTAAGGGGATTGAAGAGATTGCACAAAATCGTAATCCCAGACATTTGGATGAGGATTGGTCGTCCTCCTGATCACGCTGCTGCTACTGCTACCTGTTGACAGAGTAGAAGAAGCAACAGAAATGCTAGCCATTACAACAAATATTAGCTATATGCACTGGAATGGAATTTGGCAAACAAATTTTGCTTGCTTGATTGGCTTGCTTCGTAGACAACTGAGTCACCTGCTAGTATTATGTAGGTATATATAAATATATTTTCAGGCATCCTGCTACCTGCACTTCGACCCCTTGACGTCATGGCCAATGACAGATCCGCCAAAGATTTCATGGTTCGACTTCAGGCTGGCATTCGACGTTTCGACTTTCCCACGGTGCAGCGATGCCATGAGGCGGCTTAAATATCTCCGTTGGAAAGCGACTCTGCATGCCCCTTCTTGCCCACATCCAGAAGGCTGTTGCCAAAACAGTTTGCAATTCAAATCAATGGCCAAGCAGAAGCTAATCGTCTAAGAAAAGATCCAAAGGCGCAAACAGAGGACACGTAATCAAATGAAGGAGTTGGTTTCATAGGGAAACGCCTTACGGCTTTGCAATTCAAATCAATGGCCAAGCAGAAGCTAATCTTCTAACAAAAGATTCAAAGACACAAACAGAAGACACGTAATCAAGTGAAGGAGTTGGTTTCATAGAAAAACGCCGTAAGGCCAAGCAGAAGCTAATCTTCTAACAAAAGATCCAAAGACACAAACAGAAGACACGTAATCAAGTGAAAGAGTTGGTTTCATAGAAAAACGCCTTACGGCGTAAATATATAAATTTAATAGAAATTAATATTTTTAATTATGTATTTCTACAAAATAATAGAACTTGATACGACAAAATAGTTAATGAAAGGTCGAAGAACATGACATTAACACGTCGACAGCAGGGTTCGAACCTGCGCGGGCGTAGCCCAACAGATTTCAAGTCTGTCTCCTTAACCACTCGGACATATCGACATTCTCACTTTTGATTAAAAGTATATGGGAATATAATAGAAATTTATTGTCCGTATCCATTAAATATCAAATCATATATTTTTAGCTGATTCGATCTCAATTTTTTTAATTGTACATTTCAGTTTGAAAAAGTTTGTTGAACGTAATATTCCTTATTTTCTTTCTGGATGTGCTTTGTCTTCTTTCAAAGGTTGCAGGAACAATGGCGTGACTTCACATTTTTCTGTGTTCCCTCAAAGATTTTACAACAAAGGCGTTCGTCTTTTCTCTTTCACATGGTGGCGGAATTGAGCATTTTTCTTTCCTTCAAACAGTGCAGCAACAATAGTGTAGACAGAGGCTGTCCATGTGGATGCCCGTTACCTCCATGTTTCGTTTGGATGTAGAGAAAGCACTGATCTATCCGCCGCCGACCGATTTTAAGGTTTCATTTCCCACCCTTTTTCCCCTCACTTCAGCCGAGAACGTTATATTATTTGTAAAATGGCGGGTCATTACGAAATTTGACAGTTTATGTTTTCTTTTGGGTATGATTTAGTCGTTTTATGTTTCTATGTTGTTTTAAAGATTTGGTTGTAAACTTTTCGTTATTTTTTATTGTTTTAAAGATTTGGTGGCTTAGTGTTTTTTTTGGATTAATCATATGTTGTTTGGCTTTCTAATTATCTAATATGATTTATTATTTATTTTTTAATTATTTTTATATTTTTATTATTTAAATAGGTTTATATTTTTAAATATTTTGTGGTTGAACTAATTTTTATTTATTTTAATGGAATTTTAATTTTATAGTAAGATTTTACTGATTTCAAAAAAAATTAAATACACTATCTATTGTTCATGTTTGAAAATAACATTAAAATTGGAATATTATCTATTTTCAACGTTTGAAAATAAAATTAAAATTGGAATCTTTTGTTATTCATTTATGTTATTTTATTTTTGTGTAGAATAGTTGGTAAAATCAAAATATAGTTAGAAACAATTTCAAAGACTTTTATAGCCAATATCTAATGTCCTCTCTAAAGTGGTTATAGTTTTTAGGTTTTTTTTAGTGATGGATCTTTTAAGATAGTTTATATTTAATTTGGATTAGAAAAACTATTTAAATTGGAGGATTTATTTTCTTTTAAGATTAGTGTGATATTAGTCTAGCTTGAGTTAGAAAAATAGATTGATATTTTTAACTAATTGAAGGTGGATAGTACATAGCAGGTATGTTTGATGAAGAGTTAATAATTGGATGGGAATGTTGCTAAATCATTGGGTCATTGAAAGTGATTTCACATTATGCCTCTCAAATAGCGCTAATGTACATACTAGATAAATTTTTCCCTAATAGAAATGAATTATTTGACAAATTACAAGCCAACGTTGTCACATGATGCTCCTCAGATGGTGTATTGTCACCAAGAGGGACTTCTACCTTATCCGAGTACTTATATGATAATCGTTACCATCAAGTCACCACCGAGTAAGTTTTTTTAACATGCACAATTTAGAAGGATTTGAGAGGCAAGATGTAAACAAATGTTTGGAGGCAAAGATGGCCCTACGTCAAAAGGCAACTTATTTGTAATCCAAATTCTCTTTCCAAGTTTCATATTCCACTTTCAATGGTATTTCATTCAAGAAACATCTCACAAACTACAATACACCATAAATCCTTTAATAGGCGGACAAAGTTCTATTTATTCTCTCTAAAGACATGAAATGATATTAATTTTGTGCATTCCCAATGAATTCCAAAGATTCACGGCCTCAAAAATGCATGGGCAATTTTGGAACTCAAGCACAAATAGGAATATAAAAGAACTTCTTTATAGAGGAATAAAAAGAAGGGAACTAGAGTTTCATACAAAGTTTATGATTATTCGTAAACCAAGTGTCCAAATGAGAAATCATGTTTTTATTCTCAACTGAATTTAAATCCAATGAACAATCTCCAAGAACAAGGGAAAATATAAACATCAACTTGCCATAAGGGTTTCTAAGTTTAGGCTACCTACTTGTGTAGTTTTGAAAGCCACAATCAAAGTTTATTAAGTCTACAACTCATATCATTCTTTTGCAAAAATTTGTAGTTATTTCTAGCTCCATCCTTAAGTAAATGGAGGATTTTACTGCTCATTACACTTGAGTACAATTGACTACAAATAATTAAAAAGGGTCCTAGCGCTAGATGTTGCCATTTATTTAAAGGACTTAGGGGCACACTAAAAAAGATGAGTTCCCGCCGGGAAAAATGTAGGTGTAACTCTAGTTGCATTAGATTCTCACTCCAACCACCCTAATCAACATATACTATTTATTAGCATCCATGATTGGATGTTACAAGTTTTTGAGTTGGCATTATTGTCGAATCCTAGTTAGTCGTTATGAAACTAAATATGTCTTATGCTCTGTGTCGCAATAACAATATGTGGTAGTTGAATATTTAGCTATTGACTTGTTAAATATGACATGTAAACACGATACTACATGGAAGTGTGGTTTGAGACATTTTTTCAAGGTAAATTTATAATATCATTGCTAACTTTGCCCTTTTTTTTATTTATAATTATAATTAATTGTTTGATTTGAGTTCTTAAATAGTCAATCTTTCATGAAAAAATGAGAAAGAAAATAAGAAAAAAAAGAATTAGTTACAATTTATAAATGTTTATCATTACTAATTATATCATATCATTTTTAATTCCACTAACCAATTTTTAATTAAATTAATTTATAGTTCTTAAGTTAAAATTTAATTTTTATATTGAATTTACAACTTTATCTCCTTCATTTTATTTAAATTAAACATGATCAATTGAATTCTTCACACACCCCGAAGAAAAATGCAAATTTATACTTTCATTTTGTTTTATTATAATAAATTGAGTAATATACATGAAAAAACTTTCATATTCTTTTATTATAATAAAGTTACCAATAATATGCATCACCGTTGCATCATATCCCTTTCCCTTATCACTTGTATTATTTTGTTTTTCATCCTAAAACTTATTTTAATTTTTTTTAAAGTCCATTATTTCTTTTTTTAATAGAAACCAAGAAATGTTATATTTTTAAAGTTGTAACAAAGCTAATAATAAAAGTACCCGTATTAGAATCCTAAAATTACTTGCAAAATATGGGAGGATGAATTTATGATTTCAAAGTAAACCTCATCCCATCAAATGGATGAAAGGGTAAATTCCAACCATTTTCTTACAATATCTTGATTTAATAAATTCTGTAAAATTAATTATATTGAAAAATGCAAAAATAAAACAAAGTATTAGTTCCTCAGTACATCAATAAATTCTTTAAATTAATTACATTGAAAAATGCAAAAACAAACATAGTTATCACTTTTGAAGTGTTCTCTTCATATTAAAAGCGTAGAGTACAAAGTTCACGGATAGCCCAATAGGATATTTGTTTCCACTTGTTTTTCTCTTCGCTTTTGGCTTAATTTTCTTCCATTTGTTAGCGGGCGAGGGGGATATGAACCTTTCTTTTGGCTTAGCTTGGTCGATGAAATGGCATAAATTATTTCCAGTTTCTTTGATACTGGATTCATAATAAAGGATGATAAGGAGGTCTTTGATACTGGATTCATAATAAAGGATGATAAGGAGGTGTGATAGCTTGATCCAAATAATGGAAACTATGATTTCCATGTGTGGATTAAAATTGAAGATCCAATTAGAGAGGGAAATCATATGTGGATTAAAATTGAAGATCCAAATAGAGAGGAATATTCTCTTAAAACCCATAAAATAAGGACCTAATATGAAGCTCAATTCTCTTTCTTCCTCGCTACTAACTATAAATAGAAATTAAATTATAAAAACCATATATATTACTTTGCACATCCTAATTCTCTATAATCCATGCTCGAATTGCTTGAGGACTAGGCCAGAACCTTATAAAAGCTCTAATTCAACCTTGCACATGTATTATGATGGCTTTCCATTTTGGATTTGAAAACAAAATATCTAGTTTGAGAATGGATTTTTCATTTTTGATAAACCTACCCTTTAGTGGATGTTTTTCACCATTGGCATCAATGGTCTAATCAAATAATTGAATGCCTCTTCCTTAGGACTGACATGTACATACTAAAGGAACCAAGGGATCTCTTCCTACTTCAATAGACATAAGGGAAATTAGCATAGAAATTTCAAGGATGCAATGTTGGTAGTACCAATGGAAGTTAGGTTCTTCACAAGTGTGACAGCACTAGGAGGGATAAAGTTGTGTCTTCAATAACAATATTTTGTGGTTAGTATTTCCTATACCTCTTAGTGATAGCAACAACACCACTATGGAAAACCCTAGCCACTAGAAGACATGAAGCTTCAAAAAATTCCTTCGATTTCCTACATTGTAAATAAATGTGAGCATTACCAAAAAAAAAAAGTCTGCATATTTTTATTAGGAAACTATGAATCTGATTTATTTAGACTTCTGAATGTTTAAAAAAAACTTAACTTTTTCTTTTGTTGGTTTAAACCATGGAATTTGAACTCTGAATCTCATAATTTACACAATACTTCATAACATGATGATTGCCAATTGAGCTATTCTTGTGGGCAACCAAAACTTATTTAAATTTAAGCTTTTTATTTTTTTTTAAGAAAGTCTTTATTGATGCACAAGGTAATATCTAAATTAAATACATTAAATTTAAAATATATACTAAATAAAAAAAATTGATACACATGGTGATATCTATATTAAATTTAAGAGACGTATTAAAGAGTTATGAAGGTTAGAAATGCATTAATTTCACACCGTTAGATATGTGAGTTTGGATACACAATGTTGAGATCCATATATAATGGAAAATATTAAGAACCATGTAGCAAGTCAATATATATTAATTTTAAGAGACATATTAAAGCATTGTGAAGGTTAAAAATGCATCATAAATTTACATTGGTAGATCTGTGAGTTTGGATACACAACATTAAGATCCATATCTAATGGAAAATATTTAGAACCATGTAGAAAGCCAATCATTGACTCACTTCATTTTATCTTTTCTATTGAATAATACATTATTCTAATCCAATTGACAAGATGAAAGGCAAGCTAAGATTTATCGTAGTAGGTATCCATACTAGCCATAGGAAATTTTTTTATATTTTGACACTACCAACTCCACTATTATTAATTTCTTTTTTTTGCTGTAGCAAGAGTAAAGCCTTCTATCTCATTAAACCATCAAGAATATACATAAAATACAAAAGTCCAACTAACCCATGGACCTTGGCAAAAAGGCTAACCGCCAAAGAAAATGGGTCTTTAACCTAGCAAAGAATGCCACCTAACTCAGGAAAAATTGTACAAATAAAGAGCCTAGAGGGTGGAAAAACAAAGGAAAACCACAGAGCCATCCAGACACAAGCACTCCAAACTTGCCATTAGAACCTCAACCTTCTAAAACCCGAGCCATCCAACAACGATAGATAATAGCCCTTCAAAGTCAAACAAAGTTTAATAGTCCCACCTGCCAAACTGCTTGCTCCTTCCCGACCATGGATCTGCTCCACCAGATCCAACAGTTGTGAGTCATATTGTGCCGCATTAGGTGCCTGAATGATAGCGCCCGGGGAGGGCCGTTTACTTTTTCTCTCTCCAGCTGTGTGTAGGATCCCCAATGGAATCGCTTCCATAACACAAAAACCACTTTCCGTAAAAGTGTCGCGTGATCGCGAGAAAACCACCAGTCCAGCTGAATGCCTTTCCACCAATGGTAAAAGAGGAAATGGCGGTCACTAGAAAAGCCATGTTTTCCATCCCACCTGGACCGAACCCATCCACACAAAATCGCGTGATGAAGGGTGGTTTCTGCACTAGCTACCATGTCATGATTCGTGCACCTTATGGGATCGCTCTCCCAAATACCAAAACACTTGCTTCTATGTAGACGAGCGATCACCTGAAGCCCGCCTTTCTCCAGGTTATCTAACCCTGAAGCGGGAAAAGGACACCTATTGCTGCACTCCATTAAATGCCCATTCTACCTTCTCGAACCATGAAACCTGAAGCTAAACCCGAATATGAATTGGAGATAAATCTGCAAGGGGCCAACTAGAAAATAGGGAAACCCAGTTGAGATGATCGGGGGAAGATGCACCCGAACCAAACTCTCAGCCACTCTGGTTTATCCTGTTGGACTGCATAAGAACCCCTCAGCATCATCAAATCATGGAATGCCCCCCAACACGAAATCGGAAAACCTCCTAGTCCTCCACAGCTTGATCCTCACAGGTAGCCTTTAGACGGCATTGAGGAATTTCGTGCCACAATTTAGCCATTCCACCTTCAGTACTACTCATACCTCGATTGGCTAGTAGGTTGGCCAGTTTATTGGCATTACGTCGAATGTGGTTGAAACTAATGGTTCGAAGGCCCTGCAGATGCATTTGGATTCTTTGATAAACATGGATAAGTTTCCAATGATTCGAGACTCTTTCTAGCCTGGAACCATTGCTGATTCTTTTTACTGCATTGATGGTCATCTCAGAGTCTGTGTCCACTATGATATTTGAGCGATGATTTTGTGATAGGAACTCCAGACCCTGCTCCAGAGCCATCACTTCCACCATGTTATTGGTTTCTTTACCTAAATGGTAGTGGAAGATAAATAAAATATTGCCCTCATCGTCCCTTAAAGCTCCTCCATAACCCGCAGTTCTCGAAGTGCCTCTAGAGGCACCATCAATGTTGATTTTTAGAAAGCCTTTCGGTGGGGGTTTCTAGTAGTCCTTCTCTGAAACCATGGTTTTTTCCTTACTATTTCTACCTTGGGGAGTTATCCCTTTCATTCCCAGTTGCCTGAGCATTCTTTTCTCTTCTTCTATGGGGGGATTTGAGGGGATATTATTAACAGTAGAACTAACTGTCTCTCTAATCTATTTCAAGATTAGATCTAGAAGATGTTGTGTTGAAGACTTACTATTCTTGAATATTCTTTTATTTCTTCCTTTCCAAACATTCTATATAATAAGCAGGGTGTGAAGGCCCAGGCCAAATTTAGGGCTTCGTTTTCCTTGAAGTTATTTCTCCAGTGGTTTAGGGTATTTGCGATACTTGCTCTATCCCTATCACACTGCTTGAAAATTGAAGAGAACAAATCCCACAGCCAATTAGTATATGAGGAACTGTTGAGAATATGTTCCATTGTCTCCTCTTGCTCCTCATAGAGTTGGCATCTAGAGGGCCCCATAATTCCCCTTCTCCTAATATTGTCCCAAGTAAAAATTTTCTTGTGATGAACCAACCACATGAAAATCTTGATCTTCATCCATCCTTGTTGCCTCCAAAGATGCGTCCAGGTCTTTTCTGGAACAGTAAAATGCAATCCAAGAAGAAAACACTTAGCTTCCTTGAGATTAAAGTCTCCTTGCTTGTTATTACCCCATCTCAATTGATCCTACCCCTCTATTTTTAAGATCATCCTTTGCTTGAGCATATCCCCTAGAGCCTCTGCTTTGAGTTTTAGGGGGCTATCCTCTCCACATTCAATGTTTCTCCATCTTCTCCATTTTTCAGAGGTATGCGAAAGGTCCCAAAAATCCTTAACTCTGATTAACCCTTGGGCATCTGTTTTTCTTGAGGTCTACAGAATTATCTGTTAACAATGTTGGTTCCTGCTGCCATTTGTCCTCCCAGAAAAGAGAAATATCTCCTACTCTACTTTCCCAAAAACTATTCTTTTGTACTAGACTTCTGTTCTCCCAGGCTCTGTTCCATATGTAGGAACCTTTTCTAGTTCCAGACATTCTTATGAGATCTTTACTGTGCCACAGGCTAGCATATTTCTCTTTCCAAATCCTGGCCCACTGTGCTTTAGGCTCCTACACCCATCTCCACTATAGTTTGGCTCCTAAAGCTTTGCAAAGAATCTCTTGATCGTCCAGGCCAAGGCCCCCCTGACTTTTAGGTTTGCATTTTTTTCCCCAGGAAACCAGGGTCCATTTCTTTCTAGTTTCCTCTTTTCCCCACAAGAAATCTCTTTGAGTATTTTTTATTTGTTCTAAGACACCTTTTGGAGCTGGGAGAGCTGATAACATAAAAACTGGGATGGATTGAAGCACAACCTTTGTCAGAACTAACCTATTAGCTAGGTTCAAGGCTTGGAGGGTCCAATTTTTTACTTTATCCTGCATCTTGTTAAGTACCATTTCCCAAGTACTCTTATGCATGGGTCTGGCAGTAAGAGGTACTCCTAAATATTTTGAGGGGAGGGAATCTCATTGGAATCCAAGAATTCTTGAGATATTTCTTTGAATAGCAATATTAGTGCTAAAGAAGAAGATTTTAGATTTAGAGAGGTTGACTTCCATACCTATAGCCAGGGCAAAATCTTTAAGAATTTGTTTGAAGGCCAGAGCTTCTTTGACTGTTGGAATGCCTTGCAGTAAGGTATCATCCACAAATTTTTGATGAGTCAGCACAGAACCGTTTCTGAAATTTGAAGACCCCTAATTTTACCCATATCCTTGGCTTGCTTGATGGATCGCCTGAGCCCTTCCATCATGAGAATAAAGAGGAAGGGGGAAAGAGGGTCTCCTTGCCTAAGGCCTCTAGAAGGAATGAAGATTTCTGAGGGGGATCCATTAACCAGAATGGAAAAGCTGGATGAGGACACCAACACCATAACCCATCTTACCCAGTTGTGGTCGAACCTAAAGGCGTAGAGAACCTTCTTGATATAATTCCAATTCACTTGTCATATGCTTTAGCAATGTCCAATTGCATGATCATCCCCGCCTGTTTTTTGCTGGTAAGCGTGTGCACCACCTCTTGTGCTTGAATAATGTTGTCAAGAATCTATCTTCCCTCCACATAACCTGATTGTTCTTCAGACACTAGCGAGGGGAGGAGAGGTTTGAGTCTATTAGCCACTACTTTGGCTATTATCTTGTACACCATGTTACATAAGGCAATAGGTTTGTACTTGTCTGAAAATTGAGCATTTTCTTGTTTGGGAATAAGGGAAAGGAAAGAGGTGTTGAGAGCTTTCAAGATTGTTTTGCTACTCCTGGAATCCTCAACCACATCCACAATATCCTCTTTGAAAATATTCCAACACGCTTTAAAAAAATCCACATTGAAACCATCTAGCCCTAGTGCTTTGCCATCCTGTATATATTTGAGAACCTTACTGACCTCCTTTTCCTCAACTGGTCTATTGAGGTTAAAATTATCCTCTCTAGAGACTAGTTTGGGGATATGCTCTGTGATTCCCCTGATGGAATGATCCCTATCTGGAGTGTTTTCCTGATGTTCCGGAAATGTTGGACAGGCACCGCTTCAATATCTTTATGAGTGGTCTGCATTTCCCCTCCCTCATCTTTAATCATGGAGATTTGTTGTGAGCTCTTTTAGCCATAGTGGATATGTGAAAAAATCTGGTGTTCCTTTCTCCTTCCTTGAGCCACTGTATTCTATATTTTTGTCTCCAAAATATTTCCTCTTGTTTGCATAAATTTTCCCAAACCAAATGGTATTTATCAGCCTGCTCTCTTTTGTCTTTATCAAATCCATCGTTTATCATAGCCTTGTTGAGTTCTAGCATTTTAATTCCCACTGATTGTTTTTCCTCAAAAATGTTACCAAAATCTTTTCGGTTCCATTCCTTTAATCTTAACTTAATGTGCTTTAATCTTTTATGAAGAAGGTACATCTTAAATCCTTGTATTTGTAAGTCTTCAGCCCACAATTTTTCAATTTCACTAAGGAAACCCGGGTGGGAGAGCTAGATGTTTTCGAATCTAAAGGGTCTGTTCTTGGGAGTATCAATACCCTTGATTTCCAACCGAACCGGCCAATGGTCTAAACCACCAAAAGGAAGCACTCTGGCTGTTATTTCACTATTTAGAAACATTAATTCCTTTGATATCATAAACCTATCTGACTTAGACACTACCAGTGCCTCACGTCCTCTTTTATTATTCCAAGTGAACAGACCATTGCTTGAAACTGACTCAACCATATTCATGTTGTCTGTAAATGATTGAAACACTAAGGAATCTTTGTTAGGAACTCTTGAACCTCCTTTTTTTTCTGAGAGAGATTTAATCATGTGAAAATCACCTCCCAAGATCCAAGGCTTTCCAGTCTGTTTGCTCCTGAGGTCACTAAGGGCTTCTAACAATTTGAGTTTATCCTCTAATTTTTTAGGAACGTAAACATTCGTTACCTAGAAAATTTTCAAAACCCCGACAAGTTGAATGAACACTGACAGATAATTTCTTGATGCCTCTACATCCAAAATGCTGATCCTTTGGGGATTCCAAAGAGTAAGAATACCCCCCACTGTATTCTCCGCTTTAACCTCCAGAAACTCATATCTAAAGAGCCATTTGCTATTTATGAGTCTTATTTTCCAAATGGAACATTTCGTTTCCTCGATGAAAATCATGTCCGACATATCTTGTTTCATTCTATAACTAAGCAATCTTTGTTTTCTTCTACTTCCTAGACCTCTGATATTCCAAGATGTAAATTTCATTTTAAAGATTTGTAAAGGAGTAACTGGTTAGGTATTTCATCTTACCTGAATCTATCATTAGCTTTCCACACTCCATCAGAAGTTCCTTCTGCTTTTTCTGGCCTCTCTTTTTACCAGTATTTCTAGGAGCTAGTCCCAGGGTCGGTTTCATTGTTTTCACTCCTTTGTTTTCCATCTTGTTAGTGGTTGTACCTGCTTCTAACCCTTGTTCCTGAGTCTTCCATAAAAACAACTGTTGTATTCTATTGCAATCCTCTTGAGGTAGTGAATCTATCCCTCCCATGGTACCCTGCATCAAGAACTCTTCCAGATCTAGGTGTTCCTTTTCTAGAATTTCTTGTAGCTCATGATCTTCTAGATCTGTTTCACTTTGG
>APFE030037413.1:35235-69661 GCA_000404065.3 Pinus taeda | reverse complement strand
GTCTCCCATCTGTCCTTTTTTCCACGTAACCCTACCTTCTTGCTCAATCATTGCCTTAGCCTTCTTCAAGCCAAGTCAACCTTCTACACCTTCTCACCACTCCACCCACCAGTTTCTGGGTTACTCCAGGCCCCTACCCTACCTCCTTATCCATCCATGCACCTTTCCTCACTCACCCATTCTCTAAAATCCACTTTTTAAACATCCCTTAGAAATTTCTGAACAACCTGTAGAAATTTTTGAACATCCTGTAGAAATCTCTGAACATCCTGTAGAACCCCTGCAGACTTCCTGTAGAAGCTCACAAATGAGGTTTCTTGATAGCCAAACTTTTTGAAGCTCTCTGGAAGGGTGTTGGGGACTCCTTAGATCCTCTCTGAACCTTCCCAACCTTTTCCAAGCATTCCTCCTCCTTGATCCACCCTTGCACAGCCAAGAACAGTGAAAGCATATGCATGATAAAACCTGACAACTTAATCAAAAATACGAAAATATGTTTTCTCCAGATAGAGGCAGTCTAGACACATGTATTTTACCTTCATAGAAGTAATGGCATCTCTTTTGGTAGTTTTCATTCTCTTCTTTGCATCAGTAGGACTAGCTGGTAGAATTAGGGTTTGCTAGGGTTTGTGCTTTCCTTCAATTTTTCAATCTCTTTTCACAAATAGATTAGCTTCCTTCAAGTTAGCTTTCATCCATCAATTAAAAAGCTTCTTCTAAGAGCTCATAGAAGTTGGCTTAAGCCCCTAGTGAACTTGTGCCAGCTGACCAAGTGACAGTTACGGCAAGAGCTAGTACTTGTGCATACAGCACCATTGCTTCCATGTTTGTTACGAATGACCGGGTTCATAAAAGTAAAGAAGGGAGTTCCAGGAGTTGCAGCATTATTGCTGCAATACTGGAGCCCACCACAACCTGCAATGACCTTCCTGCAACCTGGAATTTATTCAAAAGAAGTTAGGTTTTTCTTTTTTTTTCTTTTTTCTTTTTCTTTTTTTTTGAAATAGTTGGGGCGCCTCCAGGAGGTTTTCACCCTCGCTGTCTGTCCTGGGAACCTCCAAGAGGTTTTCACCCTTGCTTCCTTCCTTGGGAACCTCCAAGAGGTTTTCACCCAGGGATCTTTTATTCCATTTTATTTTTTCTATGTTTTTTCTGTTTTTTTTTTTTTGCTGCTCAAGGTGTGGGTGGAGTCGAGATAGGGACCTGCTCCACTACCAACACTAATTTACCCAAATTCTCAATGAAATCCTGCTTGGAAAGGGGCTTCCTGTATATCTTCAATCGATTCCCATTGACAAGCATGGGGATGGCTTCTTCATCAATGGTCTAGATAAGGAGTGAACCATTGTCATTGCATTTTTCTATTGTATATGGTCCCAACCATCTTGTCCTCAGCTTTGACTTGAAATATTTGTATCTCAAATCATATAACAATGCCCAATCTCCCTACTACAATTGTTTCTCTTTGAGGTGTCGGTCATGCCATATGTTTCTTTGAAGTTGGACTACCTCTGAGTGGAGAAGGGCATGCATTCTCTGTTCATCTGATCCATTTAGCTAAAACAATCTTTCCTTTTGTGCATGGTTGAGATCTAGGTCCAGCTGAGCTGCCATTCTTAATGTGTTATATTCAAATTCTATGGACAACAAAGCCTTCTTCCCATAGACCAGCTCATAGGGTGTGAAACCAGTGGTGGTTTTCCAAGTAGTGTTATAGGCCCAGGTGGCCTCAAACAATCGGTCTACTCAATCTATTCTGCTGCTACTCACTACCTTAGTCAAAATCCCTTCCAAAGCTCTGTTAGTGACTTCCACTTGTCCATTTGCTTGTGGATGATAAGGGGTGGAAGTTTTGTGCTTAATCTTGTGGTGTGTGAGCAGGTCTTCAACTAAATTGGAGGTAAACTGACTCCCTTGATCTGTAACTAACTCTCTTAGGTAGCCAAACTTGTAGAAGATATTTTCCCTTAAAAACTCAGCTACTTTTTCTTTGGTTGCTACTTTGATTGCCTTTGTTTCTGCCCACTTTGTCAGGTAGTCCGTGCACACACTGATGCAAAACTTCTATTTTGAAGGAGGGTTAATAGGACCGACAAATCCCATGCCCCACTTCTCAAATTGATCGAAAGTCACTTGAGGTTGTAGGGGCATTTCATCCCTTGGAGTCAGTTTCCCCATCCTTTGACATCGGTCACATTGGTTGATGTATCTTTTGACATCTTGATGAAGAGTGGGCCAGTAGTAACTTGCCTTTAAAATCTTGAAAGCAGACCTCTTTGCTGCAAAGTGGCCACCACAAGGTCCATCATGACAGGTTAAGAGGATGTCAAAGACTTCCTCTTCATTGAAACATTGCCTCAAATCTGATTTGGGCCAAGTTTGAACAGGTTGCCCCCAATCCAAGTGAATGGGGCACTTTTCCTCACGATCTTACTCTTCCCTTTTGAGGACAGGTGTGGCGGAAACTGTGTTGAAACCAACTAATTTGCTATATCAGTGAACCACAGAGAGAGTACCGAAATAGCAAATAAGTGTTCATCTAGCATTTGATCACCCACCATTCCTTCTTCACTTGCAGGCAGATCTAGTCTAGACAGAAAATCAGCAACAACATTTTCCTTACCTGGCTTATCAACAATAGTTAAATCAAATTGCTGCAATAAAAGTAACCATCTAATGATACGAGCGTTTACATCTGGTTTATTCATCAAATACCTAATTGTAGCATGATTAATGTGTACGAATGTTTGATAACTAGTGATGTAGTGTCTGAACTTGTTTAGGGAATGGACTACAGCTAGGAGCTCCTTTTCAATTACAGTGTAGTTTAATTCTTCCTTAGACAGGTTTTTACTCACAAAATATATGGCATAAGGCAGCTTTTCTTCAACTTTCCCTAAGGATGCTCCTATTTCTTTGTTCGAGGCATCAGTGTGAATGTGGAAACGTAGGGCCCAATTTGGACCTCTCAAGATTGGGGTAGTTACCAGCTTATCTTTCAAGGCATCCAGAGCTTCCTGACAGTTGTCAGTCCATATAAACTCAACATCTTTCCCCAAAAGACCAAACAATGGAGAGGCTAGCTTGCTAAAATCCTTAGTGAATCTTCTATAATACCCTGCTAAGCCTAGAAAACTCTGAACACCTCTTACCTTTTGAGGAGGTGGGACCCTTTGGATGATAGCAATCTTGTTGGGATCCACCTGTAATCCTTGCTAAGAAATTGTATGACCTAGCACTGTCCCTTCAGTCATCAGGAATTCGCATTTTTCAAGACTGAGGTACAGGTTCATTTCAATACACCTGGCTCAAACTTTTCCCAGGTTAGTCAAAGATTCATGGAAGTTAGAACCATAAGGGGTAAAGTCATCCATATAGATCTCCACTAAATCATGAACCAGTTTAGCAAATATGCTCAGTATTGCTCTCTGAAAAGTGGCGGGAGCATTGCACAACCCAAAAGGAAAGACCCGATATGCAAAAGTACCCCATGGAAAAGTGAAAGTGGCCTTATCCTGGTCTTCCGGGCTGATGTGGATCTGGTTGTACCTACTAAACCCATCTAAAAAGGAGAAGAACTTCTTCCCTGCCAGGCCATCTAACACTTGATCTATGAAAGGAAAAGGGAAATGGTCCTTCTTGTTGGCCTTGTTCAGTTCCCAATAATCTACAAAGATTCTCCACTTCATGTTTTTCTATGGCACTAGCACCAAAGGAGAAATCCATTTGTTGTCAAAGATGGGGTAGATGAATCCTGCATCCAGCAACTTTTGTAGTTCTTCTTTGACAATGTCTTTAAGGGCTGGATTCATCCTCCTTTGAGTCTTCCTAACTAGTTTACAATCTTCCTTAATGTAAATGTGATGAGTATAGATGGAAGGGTGGACTCCCTTCATCTCCTTATAACTCCAAGAAAAAGCATCCAAGTGATTCTTCAATAAGCTACACAATTCTTTCTCCTGAGAGGTGGACAAGGATGAGTTGATCTTCAAAGTTTTCTCTGGGCCAAATTCCACATTGTTGACCCAGTGGGAGGTCGGATCATCCACACAAATATCAACTAGAGGATTAGCTTGGGTTTCTTCCACCATCTCTTCTAAGGGCAACACACTGGGGGGTGGATTCTGGATCAAATTCTCAATAAGATCATCCTCTGTTTGTGGACCCCCCATGGTAGTTTCTACTATACACAATGGTGTGGAATAGACTTCATCCTCATCTTCCTCCTCCAACCAGAGGGATAAATCATGTTCCAGTAGAGGTTGGGCAGGAGGATAGAGGACTAGCTGCTTGGACATATGCCCATTCTTGATTGTCATGTTCTCAGCTCAGCAGCTGATGTAGGCATCTGTAGTAGCCAAACAAGGTCTTCTCAAGATGAGAGGATACCTAGTGAGCTTTGCCTTTGGTTGGAGAACCAAGAAATCAGCAGGGTACTCCCAGGAATCAATAGAGACCATGACATCTTCCACAATCCCATCAGGGGTCACGGTGGAGCGGTCTGCTAACTGCAGTACTATTGAGGTCTTTCTTAGGGAACCTTGAAGGTTGAGCTTGAGCATAGTGTCCCTGGTCATCACATTAATGGCAACCCCTAGATCAATCAAGGTATGGGGGATTATGGTGCCATTGATGTGGACATTGACTACAAGACTCCCAGGGTTTAGATATTTCAAACAAATTACTTACCCCAACATCAGATCAAACAGTTGTCCTATGACGTTGATAGTTGGGGAATCTATCTTTCACCTGCCTGGGTGTTTGAAGCACTTCTCCTTGATCATCTTATTGTATATAGGCACATCATTTATGGCTTGGAGAAGGGGTATTTTTACACATAACTATTTTAGTTCTCCTAGAAGTTTAGTTTCTTCTGGGGTCGGTTGTGCGGTTCCAGTTAGTCTCTCAGGAAAGGGTGGAATGGCCTTTGGTTCACTTTCCTGTTTTTCTTCCTCATCCTCCTTAGGAGGAGGTTGGCTATCTAGGAGAACCTTCCCAGATCATAGGTTAATCTCCTAAATCTCCACAACATAGGTTGGACATGTTGTCTCTCCAGTATATACCTGTTGGGCCTGTCTATTATTGGGGTTCGGGTTCAGTTGAGTAGGTATTTAGGGTTTTCTTGGAGGAGCAAGAAGTAATGGTTGCAGTTGAGAAGGTGGTGGAGGAAAAAGAGTGGGAGGAGAGTTGTATTGGGGCCTCCACCCCTGATGAGGTGCATTCCACTGAGGTTGTGGCTGAGCGTGAGAATGAAATGAACGAGCAGCAAGTTGAGTATGGTATTGAGATGGATACGACCAAGAACGGGGTGTGGACCAAGACGGATGAGCAGGGGGGCCCTAAGAAGGCATGGGAGTGGCTTGATTGGGGTTGTAATAAGTCTGGGATGTCCCTTGCATTCCCTGCTGGTAAGGTCTGGGCCCATGTAGCCTTCTTTGGTTCATGAAGTAGAGTGGTTCAGTGGCTCCTTCAGCCCCTTGGTACATAGCTTTAAATTTAGGTAAGGACAGACACTGATTGGTAGGATGGTCTTCTTCACAAACAAAACACACTTCTATGAAGTGCAATGGACATTCGTTCCTAGGATGCTTTCTAGTACATTTGGGACAAAAGATGGCCAAAGCCCTCTGAGCTTCCTCTTGCTTCTTTTGGATTCGCAAGGTATCCATTTGCATGGCAATATTCTGTCTCGGCTCGCTTTTGAAATCTTCCATCTAATTTGCAAATTCGTTTTTAAGGAAGGAACTAGATAAGGGGTTACTGGCTAAAAGTTGACTTCCCCTACCTCTTTTTCTGGCTGCCCTAGAATGGTTTCTAAACACAGTATTTATGTCATCATAAGGTAGTTGGTAGATGTCTCCCCCAACTAGCAAATGGAGGGTATCTAGAAGGTCTTTAGGGAATCCTCTGAGTAGAACCAACTTCAGAGATTCGGGATCAAGTGTGCACCTGGCCCTTTTATAATTGAGTTGAAACCTCTCTTCATAGTCTTCTAAAGATTCATCACTTCCCATGGTCATTCGAAAGATTTATTCCTTTGTATCCTTTGACCTACAGTAGTCCCGGTATTTGTTGTTAAAGGCTTGCTACATCTGCGCCTGTGTTGTGATACTATTTCCAGGTAACCCCATGAACTAGTTTAGTGCTACATCCTTGAGGGTAGAGGGAAAGAGTTTCAACTTTTTCTTGTCTTCTACATAGTCGTAGGTTTGACAAAGGATAGCAAACTCAAACAAGAAGGTATCAGGGTCTTCAGTAGCCAATCCATGGAAGTGAGGTAAGGCTGAGGGACTTATGTTTTTCAACTTTGTGTCCCCATTGGTCTCTCGGATGGGAAATATACCTTCTATTCTCTGCCCATTTCCTCTACCATTTCTGTTTTCAGCCATGGTCTCAGGAGGAATGTTTTCTTGCTCTTTTTCTATTCTAGAATCTTCGTATATCTCTGGAGGTTCACCTATAGGTTCTTCTAGATCACTGCCACCAAAGAAGAGAGAAGGGTGACTTAGTGATGTGTTGGGGGTGTTGGGTAGGAATTTTCCTGAATTGTCTTTGTTCCTAGGAGGCATGAAAGGAAATCTCTTTTTTGAAATTTTTTGTTTCTTTTTCTACTTGCACCTGCAAAAACTGAAATGGATTGAACAACAAATTGTAGCTAACTAAAATAAACTTTGCTGAAATGAAGATTGCAAAATTGAAATGAAAGTAGGAGATATCTAATCTAATTTTTCTAAAATGAAATTGCAAAATTGAAATGAAAGCAGGAAATGACTAATTTACGCTTGTTGGAATAGAAATTGCATAATTGAAATGAAAGCAGGAAATGTCTAATCTATGCTTGCTGAAATGAAAATTGCAGAATTTGAAATGAAAGCAGGAAACGTCTAATCTACGCTTGCTGAAATGAAATTGCAGAATTAAAATGAAAGCAGGAAATGTCTAATTTATGCTTGCAGAAATGAAATTACAGAATTGAAATGAAACAACTACTCTACTCTTGCTGAAATAAACTACTTAGCAGAATGTTGCAATAGAAAATAGAAGAAAAGCAGTGATCACAAATCCTCTAACACTTCCCCAGCAATGGCGCCAAAAAAGTGGTGAGCTCTAGTATTGCAGAAATGATGCTGTAACTCTTGGGACTCCCTACTTTATTTTTATCAACCCGGTAGTTCGTAACAAACTTGGAAGCAACGATGTTGTATGCACAAGTACTAGCTCTCACTGCAGGCTTTCACTTGATCAACTAGCACAAGTTTTCTAGGAGCTCAAGCCAACTTCTATGAGTTCTCAGAAGAAGATTTTAATTGTGATGGAAAAAATATAACTCAAAAGAGTCTATTCTACTTGCAGAAAGAGGATGAAAACTGAAAGGAAACGCAAACCCTAGCAAACCCTAGTTTTACCCACCAACCCTACTTTTGCAAGAAAAAGTGATGAAACTACTGAAATGGATGCCATGGACTACTGACAAGGTAAAATTCATGTATTCAAGCTACTTCTGAAGGAAAATGTGGAAGAATAATCTTTTTGTACTTTTGAGCAATTTTATGCAGAATTATTATGCTTGTGTTTTAACTATTTGTGACTGTGCAGAGGTTTGGTGGCGAACGGAGATGGAGTTGGATTTTGCAGATGATGAGGAAGGTATGGAGGGGTCCTAAGAAGTCCATAGCACCCTTTTGGATATTTCCATTACAACCAGACTTTGAAAAATCGCTCGCATGAACTGCTACAGGAAGGCTGCAGGGGATCTACAGGAAGTTCTACAGGAGGAGGCCGAAAGTGATTTTTGTAGGTTTGAAAGTGGAAAAATGGTGGGAAAAATGAAATGAAGGTTGGATGAAGGTGTTAGAGGGTCTAGGACTCTGTCAATGAAGATCAAAAATGAAGGAGATGGTTGGATTGGTTCAAAGGGTAAGAAATCAATTTTGCACAAGAACATAGAAATTAGGGCAGTTTGGGGAAATATGGTGAATGAGTGGAAGAAATCTTGAGAGAGGGACTGGAGCAGGTTCGGTGATGAAAGGATGATAAGCTGGAACATTTCTCAAGTGAGTTGCACACCTTCTTTTCAAAACTATCCCAAGAAAGAACTAAAAAAGCAGAGTTTTACCTATTTTAACCTAATTCTGACCTAAAAACAAGAAAAGTACTGAACAAACTTTATGGACAGGAAGTTATGCAAGAAAGCTATGGAAACTGAACAACGAAACATATAAGCATTTAAACACAACTAATATCAACTTCTCCAACTCGAAATCTCACACTAGCAATTGCATCAGAAAACAAAAACAGTGTTTTGGTGGCAGCAAGAGTGCCTTGGTCTCAATTCGTGGTCCCAAGGAGGGAGAAAGGAGATCAAGGTCTGCTTGGTAGCCTTTTTGTGGATCTTTTTCTATTATTGTATCAAACTAACTAATCAACCTGAAGCAAGAACAAATATTCTAATCATCAAAAACAACCTAAGTAATAAAGCAAGATTTAGCCTAAACAACATAAATTATTTCATGAATGCAAGAAAAGAACATATAAATACACAAAGGAGGTGCTAGGAACTTGGGTTAGGTCCAACGCCAAGAGCTACAGCCCCCTAAGAAAGATCAGAGCTGGTTCAAGGCTGGATTCATCTTCATTAATCAAAAAATTATAATTACATCATGTTATAGACATTTTTGGGAACTGCAACCCCAATCATAAATGTCCATAAACTAAGGGCTCATAAGTCCCTAAAAGTGTTGCTTCACTACCTAAAGGAACAAGGTCAACTGATTACATTATCTCCCATAAGTTCTCCATAGAAAACTGCTCAAAACTGGTCAAAACTGGACCATACAGAATGCCCAGTGCAGAGGGTGCAATGCATACTGGATGGCCCCTCTGTAGGGTGTGATGGGCGAGAATGGACAAATGGAAGAGACATTTTGCGAGGTGGAGTATCATAGAATCTTCCGAAACTTCCCCTCTAACACTTTCCTCTCTGATTTCACCCAGGGATGAGTAAGAGATCATCAATCTCCAAGTGGAATCAAGAACTATCAAAGAGAGGACACTAATCAAAATCCCAGAAGCTGACTCACCCCCCTACCAATCATCTATATATGGATCCCTCATCACAAAGATCTAGAGGCTAGAATCTTGTATATTGTAGAGAAGTGTTGTTGGTTTTCTGGTGTAACATCATAGTGGTTGGGTGAATCTAAGCTTTACTTGAGGTGAAGAAGGGCTTTCTTGCTGGAGGATGATGCGGGTCAGAACAATTGGTTGTAATCCTCTTGCTATTCTTGATATTAATAAAGCTATTCAAGTTTTCCTCCACATTCTTGTATGTCTGATTATATATGCATTTGTGTGGTCAATACATATCTGGTCTTGTGTTGTTTATGACTATAGATCTCTGTTCTTCGATAATATTATGCTGCTTTGATTCCACAGGTGCTCTTTGAAGCCGGGGAGACGAAGAAGGAGCGGCAAAGATCTATCGAGAAGGAGAGGAACCAAGCGCAAGACAAAGGTTGGTGTCCTTTGTTCCCCTCTTATCTATTTTTCATAAAGGAAAGCGAAAGTAGTTTTAACTTGTTTCTTTCTAAGATAGCTACCAGTCTTAGTGGGAATAGCAGCTCTAAGTGGACACTATTCCCGGTAACAAAATGGCGACTCTGCTGGGGACCTAATAGATTGTTTGCTAGTCTATATTTGTTTGTTTTATAAACTTACAGACGGAGCCTGAAGTCAAGCCAGCTAGCCTTCGAACTGCATTTGCTATGCAAGTGTAAAGTAGATCAAAGCTGCTTTAGTCTATCTCCGGGTTTTGTTTATAAATTGAATAATCGATTTGCAAACACTCTAATTGCCCTTGTGGTGGCTCTAGTAACCTCCTTAGGTCAACCCCTATGATTTATACTTACTGAACATCACTTGCTCGGCCTAAATCCCTGAACTAAACTGCAAATTTTGACCAAAGACTAGATAAAAGTCTCACACTGGTACTATCGCACCCTCTCTTCAAGGCAGTCTGTATGCATCACACGTCCCATGTGTAGTAGGTGAGATGTATACTAGATTCCCTGTGTAGAAGGTGCGATGGTCAGAGAAGGTTAATTTTGCCTCCAGACTTTGGTTTTTCTGCACTCTTTTCAGTTCTATTCAGGAGTTTTGCTATTTGTAGTTAGTATATCTTTGTGGAAACCCCCTTCTCTTCCATCATTCCACCTCCATTGTGTAAAGAACTATAAATGTTTTTATGTATTGTGCACCATTTTCAGTTCTCTTTTACAAAGAAGTAGCGTAATCAGACTATCATTTCTTGATCTGAAAGTGTCGCAAGTGTCGTTTTCAGTCGTAGAAGAGAATGCCATTGTTCTTGGTAGTTTATTATACTATTACTCTTGTATGTGTTTTGAATTAGTAGTTTTTCAAGTGTCGAAAACAGTTTTCACTTTGAAATTGCAAAGTGTCATCCTTATCTTCACTTCATTTTGAAAATAAATTTGTTAGTATTGTCGTTTTGAAAAGATATTTCAAATTTGCACTTAGCATTCTTCTTGTCATTCACACATTAAGAAGGCTAAAAAAAAATACATGCATGTGCATTTGCATTTAGACTACTTGGTTTGATTTAGGACAGTGCATTTAGTGTGTGCTCTGTGCTCTTTGTTGAAAGACCCTCAGTTCTCTTTCCTTAGTAGCTAGGATTTTCATTGCAAAAGAAAATTAAATGATTGTTTATCATCTTAGACTGCATTTTAGGAATTGTATACATACATCACGTGGTGAACCTAAAAGGAAAATTTTTAAACAAGATCAACTATAAAATAAATTTAATGAACCTAAAAATGCTTTGGAACCTAACGCACAACATCTAGAAGTCTAGGCTAGAGACGTATTTCGGCATCGTAAAGCTTGGTAACTGTCGCTTTCATTGTTGGTTGGGTGATTCCTCCTCTTTGAGACGACAAGTGCTAGTATAGACTTGTGCTCCCATGTACCGTCGAGTATATATTGGGAGACCACAATAGGCTATATCCTTTATCCTTAGGAAGTGGTGTCTACCGCCCTATCGATCGCAATGCACTGAACACAGCATTCAGGGAGATTGATTGCCGTATTGTAAAAAGTATTCTGCAGTTTTGCGATTGGTTTGGTAATCCCTCTGTTTAGATTTCTAGAGTAGTCTCTTTCATTCCTTTTCAGACTCCTTAAAGGAAAAGGTCCATCTGAGCACTTGTCACTTCAGGCTCATTAAAAATCGAAGGTGACTAGAGTCATATTTTGTTTTTTCTTGACTCTTAAAAATTGAAAAAACAAGTTGTGTCAAAGCGTCTAAAATTTATTTTTAATCAAAATAACATCACAATTCCCTCGTTGGTCTTTAGGTTGAGAAAAATGGAATCTGCCAACCAAGGATTTCCCCTTGGAGGAAATCCTAGTCCTTTCTCCTCTTGGGGAGATGTTGGTATGCCCCATATGGCCACATTGTCACTTCCAGGGTTGACGATTGGTTTGCCCGTATGGCTCTTCTCTACCTCTGTCGTTCAGAATACCGTAATTCCTGAACAATCAAGTCAGCAACTAGATGATGCTAGAGTTACCCCCCAACGTTCTACTTCATCCACTTCTCCCTCTCCTCCTTCGTCTTCGCTTGATGAAGCTGTTAAAGCTAAAGATCAAGTAACTGAGAAGAAGAAGAAGCAGAAAGAGAAAAAGGAAAAGAAGAAGAAGGAGCCAAAAGCAAAAGGGGGCAAACATGCATCGTCTAGCGAAAATCCTCACACTACACCATCTAAACCTAAATCTCCATGTGTCATTTTTGAAGGAGACCACTATCATTGAGATTGTCCCTACATCCCTCGGATCTTAAGGGGCTGGTCTCCTTGCTTGCATAATCCAGTGTCGTCAACCTCTGATTATCATGTTGAAAGTACACTGTCAACTAGTGAAAGTGAAGTAGCTGGACAAAAAAGGAATCACAAATTTCCTTGTAAGCTGTGTGAAGGCGATCACGTCGTCCACCGTTGTCCCTTCCTAGATGAAGCTAAAAGAGTTTTGGATGACCGTCCTGCTTCACCGCTACAGCTCCCTCCTGGATATAAGAAACTCTTGCTAAGTCCATCACTAGTTGAAAATTCGACCGACATGCCATTGTGGTTGGTTGAAGCATCAATCGTTGAAGATAAACCCTCTGAATCCATACCTGACGAAATTCAAAAGGTCGAGGTGGCAGTTGACCTGGTCTTTCCTTAAGAATGTCCATCTTCAAATGATACAGCCACTAAAGAGAATAAAAATGACACCATTCAAATTCTTTTCATAAACATAGACTCCGATGAATGTGGGGGTAGTCTACCCGTTCCTTTACCGTAGGAAGGAAGTTCGTCAGAGTCGTATCCAGCCGTCTATTCGGTCCCACCTCCAAGCAACCTAGTCGTTTCCTTCGATTGGAATCTACTAGGTAGACCCCGTTTATTGGCTAGTGTACCATTCTGAATCATTGTAAAAGGTTGCATAATGGTCATGGTTGGTACCATCATAGATGAAGGGGCTTCTATGAGTATCATTTCCTCAACTACTTGGAAAGCGCTTGGTTCGCCATCGCTTCTGCCTAAAATGAGAAATCTGACAGGCTTTGATAAAGGAACCAGTCGACCGTTAGGGATCCTTCCCAATGTGCCCATTACTTTGAGAAGGAAAACGGTTCACATGAATGTGATGGTAGTCCAAGGACCCCTAGATTATAATCTACTCCTTGGGCGTGACTATATTTATTGCATGGGAGCCATCGTCTCCTCACTCTTTAGAGTAATGTGTTTTCCGCATGAAGGCAAAGTGGTCAAGCTCGTAGACCAGCTGTTATTCCTTGGCTCACACATAGCAAATAGTCAAATACCATCCCTAAATGGTATTTTCACGCAAGGAATGTCTCATCAATCTCCAGTCCGTCCACCTGATGAGCGCGAGTGATTCGGGAGGATATGACTGAAACCCAGAGGGCATGCACCCTGGCTTGCTCTGGTAGGGAAACTCTAGGTATAAAGTAGGTTTCTATGGAGGAAAATGACTGGTCCGACACCCGTCCTTATAGGAAAATGGAGTTAGACCATAATAAGATTCCCTCGTTAAGGTTAGGAGGTTGGGATTTAGAACCACCCTGATCCAGATGGACTAAGCCAGGAAGGGTTTCTACCTACGGTGTGGATGGAAACTATCTTGCAAAAGCAGGAACTTCTATATGGTAACTTGGAAATTTTTCATTATACCTGGGGGCATGCAAACCTTTTTGCATGCAAGCGAAGAGCGACCATTTATTTTTTAAATTTGTAGGTCCTCTAACCCTTTAAACTCGTAGGATTGGTCATTTCCTAACTTGCATAAAGAAAGGATCTGGGGTAAAGCTTTGAAAGGTGCAAGATCCATAAAAAATGGCATCTGACATGATATATCCTTATTATATGACTGGCACGATTAGTTTTTTCGTGGAGTTCAAGCTCGTTAAAAAATAAACATAAGCAATGGGCAAATGTTTCCCACAGAGTTTAAGCTCATTAAAAAATGAACCGATCTCTGGTAAATAACCATTGTGAATGCATTATCATCAGCCTTCAAGCCTTGGTCGTGTTCTCATCATCACCTCCACCCTTTTAGCCGATCATATGCCTCCATTTGGTTGTTTACCCTTTTGAGGAACATATGCGAAGAGGGATTCTGCTAGCCATCCTTGTGACACTACGGTGATTGGAAAGTTCCAAACCTTACCTCGAATCAGTTGCTACCCGAAATCATCACTCGTTCCTCGAAAAACAAGTCTCCTTTAAGCTCTTTTCAACTGACTCATAAATATGAAAAGATTGCCAAGAGATTAGCCTCTCTAGCTCGTTAAAGTCATCGAAAGTGCTATCCCTCCTCTAGATTTTAATCTTTTTGGACCTGAGGATTATTACACAAAAATATTGAGCGCTTGTCTTATTCGGCTCGTTAAAACTATCGAAAACTCATCCCTTTCGTATTATTTTACGCTTTTTTGGACTTAAGGGATTATACGACGAAAAAGAATCATTGGAGTTTCCTTTCCATCTCTTTTTTAGACTCTCTAAAAATGAAAAAGGATCGAGTTATCATTGTCGTTAAACTCGTTAAAACCAATAGTGACAAACTTGTCCAAATGGACGAGAACAAGTTTCACTGTCACTAGGCTTGTTAAAACATAGTGACGGGTTCGCCCGAAGGGCGGATTATAGAACAAGCATATGTTATCCTCCTAAATCTTGACAAAAATAAAGAGGTACTGGTCAGCAATGACTGGGGAAAATTGGGAAGAAAACTTGAAAAAACTTTATTGGTAGCAAGTCACTCTTGAACATGACACTTTCACTCCGACCGAGTTGGGTTGGGTTATTCCGTTCACCAGTCATATTACCATTGGTCTGTCACACCATCCATCTTTGGGGTTAATGCTATCAATCCATTGTCAGTGTCGCTAGTATGTTCAAGAGAAGTCGCTCAGAGAATTCACCTGTGTCTCATCCGCTGCAATACATTCACGCTCCATTCTTTCATGACCGCCACCTTGAACCCTGTATCACCAAATCGTTTTCACCTCCAAAATCATTTGCTCAGTTCCGTGTCATAGATGTGGGATTCATTAAGGCCCTCCTATGACGGGCCACTTCTTGTCGACATCAGCTCATTATCCAAGAAGTCGACCTAGAAGCAACCCCTTTCAGTACTTTGAAGCTTGCATGCCTCAATGGCAAGTTTCTCACTTTCGGTGACAGGTTTACATCAATGGCCTTCCACCGAGAGATTTTGCATGGTGTTCGACACCAAGTTCCTTTTTCACACCATGCGAATTGTACTATAGTACCTTGAGGATCATTGTCATTATTGGTGATCCCTCTCACGCCTGTTAACAGCTTACATCATTGGTTGGAAATCAGGCGATGTCTTTCCATGTTCGACTCTAGAACATCTTTCACATGGATCGACTTGTACTTCAAGTGAAGATTGAACGAGTTTTGAAGACCCCATATCTAGTTTCATCCATCCGGGCTGCAATATATTCAGGAATATAAAGACGTCAAATGTACATCATTGCCGAACAGATGATCATCCAAATCAAAGGATGATGACTTCGTCCGAATCATCAATCTGCCACACAGACGATTGTTTGTCCTATGTACATGAGAATGAATTTATAAAGTTGAGCATGGGAATTCCCGCCTCAGCTAGATCATGAAAAATATTATGAAGATAATGTATTGTATTGTATCTTATTATAGGTTGCCTCCCAGCTCGAAAAACTTCGGATCCTCATGATAAAGCATTTCACCCGACATCAAAAGATTAACGACCTCATGCTTTAGTGGCAACTGTTATAGACATTTTTGGGCACTACAACCCCAATCATAAATGTCCATAAACTAAGGGCTCCTAAGTCCCTAAAAGTGTTGCTTCACTACCTAAAGGAACAAGGTCAGCTGATTACATCATCTCCCAGAAGTTCTCCACAAAAAACTGCTCATAACTGGTCAAAACTAGACCATACAGAATGCCCAATGCAGAGGGTGCGATGCATACTACCTTCCCAGTGTAAAAGGTGCGATGCATACTGGATGGCCCCTCTGTAGGGTGTGATGGGCGAGAATGGACAAATGGTAGAGACATTTTGTGAGGTGGAGGATCATAGAATCTTCTAGAAACTTCCCCTCTGACACTTGCCTCTCTGATTTCGCTCAGGGATGAGTAAGAGATCATCAATCTCCAAGTGGAATCAAGAACTATCAGAGAGAGGACACTAATCAAAATCTGAGAAGCTGACTCACCCCCCTACAATCATCTATATATGGAGCCCTCATCACAGAGATCCAGAGGATGGAATCTTGTATCTTGTAGAGAAGTGTTGTTGGTTTTCTAGTGTAACATCATAGTGTTGGGTGATCTAAGCTTTACTTGAGGTGAAGAAGGGCTTTCTTGCTGGAGGATGATGCTGGGTCAGAACAATTGGTTTTAATCCTCTTGCTATTCTTGATATTAATAAAGCTATTCAAGTTTTCCTCCACATTCTTGTATGTCTGATTATATATGCATTTATGTGGTCAATACATATCTGGTCCTCTGTTGTTTATGACTATAGATCTCTATTCTTCGATAGTATTATGCTACTTTTATTCCACAGGGGCTCTTTGAAGCCGAGTAGACGAAGGAGCAGCAAAGATCTATCGAGAAGGAGAGGAACCAAGCAAGGAACCAAGCGCAAGACAAAGGTTGGTGTCCTTTGTTCCCCTCTTATCTATTTTTCATAAAGGAAAGTGAAATTAGTTTTAACTTGCTTGTTTGTTTCTAAGATAGCTACCAGTCTTAGTGGGAATAGCAGCTCTAAGTGGACACTATCCCGGTAACACATCACAAAATTGTCTGCAAAAGGAGCTCGAAAATGAGTTGAGTACAACATTGCACAAAAGTGCGAAAATAGACTATCAAATGGCTAACGTACTAAGGCCTGAGGCCTTCTTATTTATACAATTGAGGACTCCCAACAGTCCTCCTAAACTTTAGGAACTCAGTTGCCTAAAATTGTAGATAACAACAACTTCACTAGACCTGCTCGGCTACCCCTTGAAATCATCATTTTTGGCTATTGTACTCCAAGCTGTTGATGGAGAACTCGAGGAAGGGGTTATTTAATTCAGGAGACACCTCTCCTATAAGTCCTCAGCCCTGTTTCTTCGAATTTTGGCTGCCAATCTGCTCATAAATGCCTGATATTGGTCCAAAAATGTCCAAAAATCTGCAATAAACACTCATTAGACTTCGTGGTAAAGTGACTATCCCCATTCACTCAATTGACATAAATATATTAAAAAACATGCACAAAACTATGGAGAATGGTGGATTAAATGGAAACAATAGGCAAAATGAGCCCATATAGTTACCCATTCTGGGGCTCATCATAAGCCTTAGTCAAACAACAATAAGATTGCAAAGTATAGTGTAGTGATTGAGTTATTATTGAATCCATCTCATTTGGGATTTGGAGCTGGATTGTTAGGTTGGATTCTGAACTCATTGTATTACAGCTAAGAGGGTTGAAGCCATTAGAAATCAAGTGTTATTAAGGTTATTTTTGAGATTTCATCTCTTGGAACGTGAATTTGATTACATTGAATATCAGCATATTCCAAGACATTTAAATACATTAGCAGATGCAGTTGCTTCTAGTATGATAAATAGACATTTGCAAGAATCAAAATAGTAAATTTAATAACATTCGATAACATGTTACACAAGATAGCCAGTAATAATGATATATCATTGCATAGAAGTGTGTTTCAAAATATACATTGTCTTCGATCATAGGTTGAAAAACACCTTATGATCGGCAAAAATGATAATACAAAAAGACAAAAATGTCGTGAGTCTACAAAATCGATCATCCTATCCCTTGTGATGATCACGATAAGAAACTACTGCTCAGACCACCCTACATAGGAAGCTCCTAAAAGGTCCTGGGACCCCAATCACATATCTTTGTAACCTAAGTGGAATATCATCTATATCAGTCTCTAGAATATCTAGTGTCAAACGCTCTAGATGATGCTCCAAGTCGGTTAGGATCTCTGTTGATTGGCCTTGTGGGATTGGTGCTGCTGCAACTAGGTGTCTCCTCTCGTAAGGCTGGAGAGAAGCTCGTCGTCGTGGACCCACATCTGCATTTAAACTTTTGATTGTCAGTTTTGGACGATTTAAAATAAATAAATAAAAAATAAAACTTAGAAAGTGTTGAAAATGGTTTTTACTTGAATCATCCCATTACTCTTCTGGTGGAAGAATCATGTCTCGATCATTGTGGTAATCCATCTCGGCATATGGAAAATCTTGAATCAAAAAAAGTTGGTTGTTCAACCAACGAAAATATGCAGGCGGAAATCAAATAAACTCTATGGCCTCAACATGACGGGCCATCAAAGCAACCCAACGAACCATTCTAGGCTCTCGAGGAAGACCAGCATCAACAGGAATACGTTGTGGGGCTAACATGGGGATCCTCTCTAGAGCAAAGGTGACTACGATAAATCCATATCCAAAGTTTTTCAACTTTCCATTGTTTGCTCTGGTTAGTTGGCCTTTCCCATTTGCCAACACAGCGTTGCACCAGTTGTATATGGTGCCTCAAAAACAGTCTACAGCCATCTACATCTAGAATTTAGTAGCCACATGCAATGCTGCACTCTCGCATAGTCTGGTAATAGTGAATGCAATAACTTTAAGCTCAGGACGGATGATAGTTTTAATATCAATCCGTTTATCCTAGGGGTCTAGTTGATCATCGCAAAGCTCCAATCGAAGACTAGTGACACACTGGCCACTTGGCCTAGTCCCGAAAAGAGATAATTGTTCACCCCTCTTGGAAACGCCAGTCAAAAAGTATATGTCCTCCAACTTGATTTTGAGCCGGTGGCCACCAATTGCAAAGCACTAGTCGTGTGTGTTCCATTTGTCTACCAGCCATGGCAAAAGGTCTACTTGGGCTCTCATGCCCTGTATGGCCCAGAATTTATATAGTCTGCATGCTCTCAATGCATGTAATGTGGTCGTATGATTTATTGCGGCATAATCTACATCCTCGTGCTCGCGTTCTCACCAAATAAGCATTTTGAATGTCCTACAATGCATAAAAAGACATGTTAGAACAAGCTTGTTCGAAAAATTTTGGGCAAAAATGGAGAAATTTAAGTTTTAAAATTCATTGCGTTGGGTCCACACCCGTTGCTTACAGAGAGTGTGTACGTCCGAACAGGTAGTGAGAAATAGATGCAAACCCATGACTTTTTTATTTATAGAAAAAAGTTGGGGTCCGCAGGGCCCACGTGTTGCACCTGCGGACCCCCATGAGCGATTTTTTAAACCTATTTTTCCTTTAAAAATCAAATTTAAAGCCTAAAAACAAAATGTAAACAAAAGAAATGCAATTTAAGGAGGACGTGGATTACTTGGAGCTGACGGTTTTCGATTCCGATGGACGGATTTTCCAGAATATTCACAGGAACGTTTTTACCCAAAAGCTCTCACTTCTTGCTCTGAACTCAAATGGTAAAAATGAAGTTAGAAAAGCCCTTTTTATAAGTTTTTTTGAATAAATGAATTTTAATTTATTTATTTTTCACTTTAAAAAGGTAAATTTTTAAAAACATTTTTATTTATCTTAAACAGGTATGTGTAATGTTTCGTGTTTTTGTGCAAAATATTGGATTTTTCGATAAAATTGTTCATTTTTCAACAAAGAGCATATTTTTATCACTTTTTCGGACTCTTTCAAAAATTTATAAAAAAGTGAAACATTGGAGTCCTCTTTAAGCCCTTTTCAGACTCTCAAAAATTGAAAAGATTTTCGAGCACTTGATTGTTCGAACTTGTTAAAATAAATAAATAATTGTCCCTTCAGTATAAGTTTACCCCTTTTACAGACTGAAATGGACTATTTATGAAAAAGGTATAAGTTGACTAAGTACGGTCGATAGAGTTCTCTCTCGCAATATTTTATCCTTTTTCGGGCTCGAGGGACTAAATTTACGAAAAGGTACCCCCATGGAGTTTTCTTAAGTTTTTCTTCTGACTCCCTAAAATTGAAAAACACCGAGTTTTTCCTATACTGGACTCGTTAAATTTTAACAATAAAGGACATGTTCAATTTTAAACAGGAACGAACCACTCCTTCTTAGGGTTCGAATTTTAAACTAAGTTGGACTCCATCTGAAGGATGAGCTTATAAACAAGCAAATGTTATGCTCCTCAAGCTTGTCAAAAATAAAGAGGTACTTGCCAGAAATGGTGGGGGAAAAGAGATAAAAATGAACCTATTTGTTACACTTTGTTTTTTAAAAAAGTTGTTGACCACTCTTGAACATGACACTTTTTGTTCACTTGGGTTAGGAAAATCCTTTGCCTAACAGTTAATCAAACCACATTGAAAGTCTTCAGTCGGTTTTTTGGTATTAGCTTTGGGTCAATGGTCACCAAGCCATCTGCAGTGTCGTTATGTGTTCAAGAGAACAGTTCAAACAAACCATTCATCTGTGAGATATCTGTCATCCATTTTGACCATCCCTAAGTCAGTCCTTGCCAATTTCTTCAAAACTTGATCTATGATTTCGTTTTGTGGGCTTGCCTACAAGGGATCGCTTTTTATCGACTTCAGCTCATTACCTAGGAAGTTGATCTAGTAATCATTAGTACCTCGAAATCTACATGCCCTAATGGCAGGTTTCTCGCCTTCGATGATAGGTTGAATCATTGACCTTCAATCGAATGATTTTATGACATGTTCGACTTCAGCGCATTTATTCACATTTCATGGATTGTATTGAGTACTTTGAGAGCCATTGACATTACTGGTGGTTTCTCTCACATTTTTTAATAGTCCATATCATTGACTGGTAATCAAGTGGTTTCTACAATGTTCGACTTCGAGACATTGATTCACATGGATAGAATCGTACAAGTTCGAGAAGCGGAAATCAAGACCCTGAATCTAGTTTCTACCATCCAGGCTACGAGGAATTTTGTTATTCATTATACAGTGGACTATTCATAAATAGATGGTTGCATCCATACTGTGTCTACACATGTCTATACTCTTGATGTATTACAAAATCATTCTTGTATCAGAACAGTTTAGTAAGTTTTCTAGTCAATTTTGATCTGAGTATGGGAATGCCTACCTCAGCGATGATATGTTCACATATATATATTTTGCATTGAATGTTTTTACAGGTTCCGACTGGGGTGTCCATAGGACGATCCTTGAAATGATAAAGTACTTCACTCTTCATAGATGAAAAATTCTATCTTCATCTATTACAGACTTCGCACTTTAGGGGACAATCTGTTGCACAAAAAATTGTCACCTTAACATTCTGCAATCTGTGTGAGTCCACTACCACTCATACTTTTGTCCTTTACAAGTCTGAAGCCTCAGTTCCTCATATCAAGCCTTGAAAATAAGACAAAGCCCTCAAAAGTCTCTAAAACTCTGGTTCTGCACTTTCTCTTTGCATTACCCACGGTCCCACACCTAATGGTCATGTCTCCTATGCACCTGACTGCTCTGTCTCTGTGTTATGGGTGCGGACCCCTATAAAAGTTAAAAAGGCACAAGTATATTCTTAAAAACTCACTTTGAGTCATTTCTAGAAGCTTCTGGAAGGAATCTTGAGGTGGCAAGTTCACTCCTTCAAGGTTCATGCATGCCATACCTTAAGGAGCTAACCCCTTGATGTGAGGAGCTTATCCCTTTGAAGAAGGACTCTATCCCTTCATAGGTGGACCTGTAACCTCCTTCCTCTGCACTATAAAATGAAGCATTGGGCTAGTTACTTGGGAGGTTGAAAGCTGAATATTTTTGAGGTGAAATGTTGCTGCAACTTAGTCTTCTTAATTGAGCTTTTATGATGAGAGATTACATACCTCTTTGATCTCATTTGGAAGAGTGTAAGGCTTGTCAAAGTAAAGGAGATTCCTATTCTGGACCCTGGGAAGAGCTTGTTCAACATCAAGGTTGAAAAGGTTGTAAGGTTCTTCTACTTCAAAGTTAATGCAAATAAGTTTGTTTTTCTTAATAAGTTGTTGTTTTATGGTTTATTTTATGGATTCCTTGATCACCATAATGGACATGATTTATGATATTAGCTATGCAGGTGCTGTTTGATGTTTTCTTGTTTCTGATTGTAGGTTCTCAAAAGGAAACTATTTCGAACGGTAGAAGGATGGTTGCTACAAACTAGTGTTGGAATTTAGGTAGGGTCTAAACACCGCTATAGTTTTTATTTATGAATCACATATGTTTAGAGAAAGATAGATTTGTTTGTCTATTTGTTTCTAGACTATCTTCTGATATGAGGGAGATCGACCTTGTCTGCAAGATTGATTTATCCGGCCAACAGAAAATATAATTTCTTCAAATATTTCATACCAAAGTATGCTACTTGCACCCATGGTTTTCTTCATCTCCTCCATTAATATGTCCCATTTCAATGGGATGAACAAGCTCAACAACCATTTTATACTTTGAAATAAGCATTATCGCAAGCACCACTACTAAGTCCCCCTAATTATGACAAAGACTACATTGCATCTCTTTACATAAGAAGTAGTTGTCATGAGTGTGCTTATTCAGGACATAGATGATAATAGAAAAACGTAGTGTATTATACTAGTAAAAGCTTGGCAAGCCCTGCCTTGATTTATGAGCTAGCTAAGAAAACAGCCTTAGCCCTCATCCACTTAGTATAGAAGTTGAGGTATTACATCAACCTCTGGACTACTAAAATGGTGGAGAATATGAATCCCGTGATATGCTTAATCACTTGGTGCATGACGAACCATAAGTTCTCTAGATGGATTGTCATTATACAAGAATTTGATCTCGAATTATATTCACTTAAGAGGAAAAAATGGTTAACCTTAACAAAATTCATGGCCTATCTAACCCCATTTACTGAAAGGTGACCTAAAATCAATAATTTCGTAGATGAAAACTTATTTTCCATATCGAGAATGATCTTCGGTAGGCAAATATTCTCCTCTACCTCTGAACTCAAAAGTTGAATCCTAATTTGTTACAATATGTTTGGTAATGCATTCACAATTAGGCACCTTGTTACATCACCTAGCAGACGTATTGTATCGTAGAGGAATAAACATAATTATCCTTTGATGCCTCACACTTGAATAAGCTAAAAGAGCCTTGAATGATTACCACAATGTTGCATGCAGAGGTTATCTTTCTATGATTCCCACCACCCAGAAAATACTCCATGTTTACTACTTTTAGCCTACTCTCTTCTATGGTTACATCCGAGCAGCCATGTGATGTAATAGGTATCAAATTTTCTATCATAAGGCACAAGTTGCACTATCTCCCTTAAATATTTTTATCATAGTTGGTCCCTTCTACAAATGGGGGATCGACTTCATGACTTGTAATCTGCCATCACAAAATGATCACAAATGCATTATAGTCACAATCAACTACTTCACAAAATGGGTAGAATCCATGCCTACATTCAATAATATGACCGATATCGCCACTCATTTTTTCTTTAATCACATCATTATGCAGTTCGATATCCCAAAGGATTTGATGTTTAACCATGGAAAACACTTTGAAAATGATATTTGTTAGCAATTATCTCAACTCCTTGGGTTCATACATGAAATTTCATCACCATAATATGCTCAGTCAAATGGTTCACTAGAATTTGTTAACATATTCCTTAAGATGATGCTTCAGAATATGGTAAATAAACACAAAAATAATTGTCACCACACTCTTTTCTCAGTCCTCTAGACATACCACACAACAACTAAAATGTCTACAATATTTACTCCCTTCCACCTAGTACATGGAGTCAAAGTTGTATAGTAATTGTGTGTGATATCCCCACATTGCACACTGAAAGAGAGCTTCTCCTAAACACTACTCCCATTGAGAAATATATATTACAACTATAATATATTAATGAATATAGGTGATCCTCTCACTAGCATAACAAGGCCACAAAAAAGACAACCAAAGCCATTTTTTGATTGCATGTCACCCATGGTTCATTCAACAATGGAGACTTGGTGCTATGCTATGACATAGCTAATGAGGATTTTGATTTAGGAATGTTTGAAACCCTCTAGAATGTTCCATACATCATCAAGAATTTCCTCCTCAGAAGCACTTACATTTTCCCAAAGCCTATCATCACTTATCTCAAAGATCTTGTCAACAATCTATACATTAAAAAAATTTACCCCTAACATTAATGATCCTTCATCATTAAAAACATTGTATGTACAATTTGTTTTGTTTTTGTATGGTCCCCGCACCATGAGTAATTTTAACTGTGTTCATACCTTTTGTCACAAATGGATCAACCACCATTTTACTTCCATGAGGTTTTTTATCGTGCTTCTCATTGGTCACAAAATATTTCTTTAGCAACATGGCCTATTTAATCCCCTTAATAAACCCTCCTCCATTAGAAAGAAACCTCCATTGGGTCAAATACTAAGATTCAATTTGAATACAATTTCATCATATGCCTCTTTGATAATTCCTCTCACTTAGGTATCTGTCATTTTCTTGTATTCCTTTATTCCCAACTTAGTGTTGCATAGCTGAACTAGGCATTGCTAGTTCATGACCCTCGCCTATTTTGAAATTACCTACATGCTAATTTGTTAGTCCATATTTTTCATCACATTATATTTTCACACATACCAATGTTATTTTTCTTAATATGACATTGTTCTTTGCTATGAAAGTTTTATTTCATCATTAATACATTAAGTTCACCCCATTTCATCATTACATTATTCAAATCTACGACATTGTACATCGACATATTTAATTACATAGGAAGAAACAACATCACCATCATCATCAGTGCAACATAATATAAAAGGGATAGTAGAAGAAAGCATGCACACTCATGGAGATGCTAGGATTTATCCAAGACCAGAGAAAAACCCACCATGGGGAAAACCCTTGCAAATCTTCTTCTTCTTAGATCATCATCAAATGATGCAGCAAAAGAGAGTACATTGATCTATAACTTTATCTATCCAGCAAACCAATAATGATATATATGAGATAGATCTAATCATGTTAGGAATTATAATCTTCGTACTGATGTAAGTAATGTGTTTTCACAAACTGATGTCAGTTGTTTTATTTTGTTGTCACTATGTCGAACACTATTGAATATTGTTGTCACTGTCAACTAGCCCAATATAAATGTTTTCAGTGGAAATTAACTAATCATATCTACAGATCTATAAATCTTTATAATAGTAGAGAGGAACCAAGATCTACCTAATCATTGAAGTTGACTAAAGTTAAGATGTTAAACCTAAGATATGAACTCAGATCTCTCTCATCCAAATTGTCAGTGTGCTACTGAAACTCCAGGTTCACTTTCATGAATATAGTATGCAAGCAACTGTGACTGTAGAGTAGCTCCTAGGAGGTCTCTATGCATGAAAATATAGCATTGAACTGAAAGACCCAATGTCACTCCCTTTCCGAGTTGTGTGAGTGACTGACAAGCTAAAGTCACACCCTTGCTGAGTTGTGCTAGTGACCGAGATGACAAGGTCGCACCCAGGGCTACCTGGTGCGAGCGCCCAGGGACCAGAACCTTCCAATATGACTTTGAACTCAAAGTCACTCCCATAAGCCTCTGTGCCAATGTCCAAGTGTCTATAGTTGTCCTCATTGGCTTATGTGCCAATGATTAGGGACCAAAATGCCCTGTTTTCTGCTAGCGACCAAGATCGTAAAGACCCTAAGCCAGGGCGAACCTTTTGCCTATGATTTCAGACCCTTGAGCAAACTCCTTATGTTGAACTTATTCGAAACAATAAAAAATAGAAGAGAAGATGTGTCCAAATGATCTTGAGGTCTCTTATATTTACAAGATTCTTGAGGGGTCACTTGTGGTTAAGACTGACCCAAGTAGTTACTCATGTGGTTAGGCCCGACCCATTCCATAATACATGTGTGAATAAAATAATTCATAACTCAACTTTTTCTTAACCAAATTGGGTGATATTTAGGTTGATTTTGGTCCTCTCAAAAAGAAGAATCTAATGCAATAATTATCTTGGTCAATTAATCTATCCAATGTGGAATTTTACTGCAATTGAAAAATTAACATTCCCTCTCAACCAGGGAGAATTCCACCTACCGATATTTGTCCATCGAATAATACGATATTCTGGAATATTCGACAATCATAACGAATCATCACAAATCATCTCTATCATGTAGTCATCATTCCATGTCCATATCAAGTTTCTTATCATCACAAATCATCATTATACATCTCTATCTATCGTTGGATTATTCTTGTTTATCTCTTGATTGTTCCTACTCGTATGATAATCATTCTTGGATCTAGAAGAAGAATAATTTGTTATCGGAAGGGAGCTCAACCTACCACCTTTTATCCATTAGGATTCTATCTGAAATATCTTCTAGCGAGTTGATACCCGGAATATCATCATCAATCGTCATCAGAGAGCATATCATCAAGGAGCTCATATCAACCTGGAACCACATCAGTGAGAAATAGCTTCCACCCATACTGAGCAATAGGATAACTCATCAAATAGGGGAGTACATCCTCAACCACGGAATTTCATCGAGGAGCTTACCCTCAACCAAGAATCATATCGGGTTATCTCAACCCATCATATTTCTGACTGATCTTCCCATCGACGACCCATAATATTCATGTGGTAGAACACCTACATCATAATCGAATTGGGTTTTACACCACAAGTACACTCTAAACTTGTTGGCCAAATGAGGAGTGGTATTCCCATTAAGCTGGCCTGCTTAAGATATGATGCCAACTAGGGTATTCTCTACAAAGACCAAGAGGGGAGAAACATTCTATGATGCTATAAAGATAGGGGAGAAACATTATTCTACCTTGGGTAATAGATAGGGTAACACCCTATTGTCCAGAGTTCCCTCAACCCCAAGAGCCCTCTATCTAAATTCCTCACCCTGGGAGCTCAAGCTGGGTAGGAAGAGTTTGCTCAGTGTCCTCAATCAATGTTTCTCTCATCATCATCTTATCTCAATAGCAGTTGTTTCTTATTCATATAGAAAATCAAATCAAATATCATGTTAGATCATATATAATCATATGAATCACAAAAGGATACCATAATCGTCCTCCTTCTCATGGAGGTGCTAATCACAAGCCTGAGCTTGTTTCGAATAGTTGCATTGTCTCAATATATGAGAGTATCTTGGTCCCAACTATAAATATGGGACTTACTGCCAATTTGATCATCACAATGTATCCTGGTATCCATGTCATATCTAGATGATGCTAAAGCATTTCTCTAAGGATCTTTCGTATCCTACTTCAGATTTATCCATGCTAGCAACGTCATGATCAACCTCGATCATGTTATGGACCTCTCGTCCAATATATCATGGCAGATAATATATTAAAGAAACATCGAAATGATCTTATCAACAATAATCTCACATATCAGCTATACATATATGTAGATACATATCATAGGAGAAATATTACATTATCAAAATAGAACACCTCATGCAGATATTTCAAAGCATGCTTGGAGGAAAATCTATGTGAGTGAAGCAAATCACTCATGAATTCATTAAGGTTCTATGTACATCACACATATATAGATTGATGTTCAAACGAAACATCATTGCTTCAACATTCAAATGCCATGTCAAGTTCAAAAACATCTTGAACATCAATCAGAGTATCCAAGGATTTTCATTTTCATTATTCAAAACATTTTCTAATAGCTTTGCAATATGAAATTCCAGAAATTGATTCATCATGCAATGATACATTATTTTGGGATTCATAAGCCGTCTCCCTCTAATTAGATCATTAGAGGCTTATCACCTGTCACAAGTAGATCATCAAGATATAAAACCAAAACCATAATCAATATCAAAGCCATACCTTAGAACTCATCATCTTAACTTCATCAGATAATTGTCAAATCTAGACATATTTGGATTGAAATGCTCTAAGCATAGTGTTTTTCTATGCCAACATAATCATCCTTACATAACTCAATATTGTACCATCAACAACAAAGTCAAATCATCAGAGTTTAGAAGCCAAATTATGATCATTGTCAAAGTCATCATTATTATAGTATTAATACTTTCAATAAGGAGATAGGTGGAGCTCATATCAATCATGTCTTCATCATGCCCACTAGTTGTAATCATTCATGCAATATCAATCTGAACTTTATCATGTCATTCTCATAATCATAATACAAGTCATCCTATCACTAGGTGAAAATTCATACACCAAGGATGAGTCATGCAGGTTCCATTTTCATGTGGCATCTCAACTATCATTATTTCAACCATTGTGCTAAGAATAAGGATGCCAATCTCCAGATTCCCACATCAGTCGTCATGCCCACATAGCATTGATATCATGGAAAATAAACAATCATTAAATCAATTCATTAGGCCTCAGGTCAAGTCCAAATTTTATATTGTAGAGAGATCTATAATCAAAAAATTTCTCAATCATCAATTCAAGGCTATCATCAAGCATCATGACAAAAAATTATTCAATATATCAGTAAACTAAATCATGCCAACCTCCTGTAGCACAAACGTAGTGACATATCTATATGTATGTCCCAGTCACTTGCAAACACAAGTTCAGTGTACATGTTCATGTTATGGCGAAAACTCAACCTTTTCCTGTTAGTAGATCTTGTTGTCTATAATACATATGTGGTCCTGATATCTTCCAGTTGACTATCTCATTTCATGCACAATACTTCATTATATGATCAAAAATTTAACTCAATAACTTCAGAAATCAGTTAACAATGGCATAATATATTAAGAAAATCATGATTTAGAGTTCATACAACTCTAGAAAGCTTCAAATTATGGGAAAAAATAGTCAAACCTCTAGTTTCTCTCTTCAGGTTAGCATGGCAGTGGCTTTAGTTGCTTGGTCATTGTTTAGACATTAGCATGCGTGTGCCTAGGGATGAAATCTCCTAGATCTGTGACTGCGGCTAGAGTAGAAACCCTAATTTCTGAATGGGATTTCAATCTAATACCCTGTTGGAGATAAATATTGTCATATGCACACAAATCATACTTTAGCAGCATATAAAAAAAATAGTAATAAGGGTACGAATATTGAGAAGTGATTCTCCCTCTAACTAGGATCTGCATCATTCATCTTCATTCATGTAAGAATCTTGACTCTACTAGAGTCGTGGAACATCAAATATGTTAGATCATAAACATATGACTATCAACATCATGACATCAATCTTTCATCAAAGTCTTAGACTCAGAGCAACAGATAGATCTCAAATATTATGAACACAATAGAGATTTCTATCAAGTCACTACATTAGGTTACTGATCCAGTTTAACCATATTCCTTCAAGACAATGTAGTAAGAGATCTGGAATATCAATCTTACACTTATACCTCTCAAATGCACTTCATGACCAATGAGATCAAATTAGGTCATTCAATAAATATTTATCAAAACAACTTGAGTGTCAATCACTTTTTCCATATGCTTTCATCATATTTATCACAATAATTACCAAGAGACTCATGTATAGGTGTCAATGAACTATCCTTCTATATGAAATTCATCATGTGAAGTATCATTTTCTAGAGCTAAGGTATATTGTGTACCATCCTCTTCTTGCTTCCATCAATGGTCTCATCATCAGGGTGATCTCCATGGATTTTCTTCAACCCAACTCTAATCCCATGTTAATTTTTCTTAAGAAAACATTGTTCTTTGCTATGATAGTTTCATTTCATCATTAATACATTAAGTTCACCCAATTTAATCATTACATTATTCATATCTACACCATTATACATCAACATATGCAATTACATAGGAATAAGCAACATCACCATCATCATCAATGCAGCGGAATATAAAATGGATAGCAGAAGAAATCATGCACACACATAGAGACACCATGATTGGTTCAAGACTAGGGAGAAACCCACTATGGGGAAAAACCTCGGAAATATTCTTCTTCTTAGATTGCCATCAAATGATGAATCAAAATAGAGTACAATTATCCATAACTTTATCTATCCAGCAAAAAAATAATGATATATATGAGGCAAATCTAATCATGTTAGGAATTAGAATTCTTGTACTGATGGTTGTAATGTGTTCTCACAAACTAATGTCAACTGTTGTATACTACTATCACTATGCTGAACATTGTTTAATACTGTTCTCACTATCAATGATCCCAATACATATGTTTGCAGCAAAATCTACAAAATCATATCTACAGGTCTATATATTTATATAACAGTAGGTAGGAACCCAAATCTACTTGATCATTGAAGTCGACTGAAGTCAAGATGTCAAAACCTAGATCTGAACTCAGGTTTGTCTCATCCAAACTATATGTGTGCGACTGAAACTTCAGGGTCACTCTCATGAATACAATATGCAAGAGACTGTGATTGCAAAGTAGCTCCTGAGAGTTATTTATGCATGCGAACCTGGCACTAGACTAAAAATACCCAAAGTTACTCCCTTTTCAAGTTGAATGAGTGATTGACAAGCCAAAGTTACACCCTTGCTGAGTTGTGCTAGTGACTGAGATGATAGGGTCACTCCTAGGGCCTACTGGTGTGAGCGATTAGGGACTGGAACCTTCCGATCTGCCTTTGAACCCAGAGTCGCTCCCATAAGCCTTTGTGCTAGAATCCAAGGGTCTATAGTTGCTATCATGGGCTTGTGTGCTAATGACCAGGGACCAGAATTCCCTATTATATGCCAGTGACTGAGATCCAGAAGACCCTAACCCAGAGCAAATCTTTCACCTATGATTTTGGACCCTTGAGCGAACTCCTTCTATTGAAACTATGCGAACCAAGACAAAAGAGAAGAGAAGATGTGTCCAAATGATCTTGAGGTCTCTTCTATTTATGTGATTTCCTAAGGGATCACTTGGGGTTAAGACTAACCCACGTAGTTACTCCTGTGATTAGGACCGACACATTCTATAATACATGTATGAATAAAATAATTCATAACGCAACTTATGCTTAACAAAATTGGGTGATCGTTAGGTCAATTTTGGTCCTCTTGAAAAGAGGAATCTAATGAAATTATTATCTTGGTCATTTGAGTTTTCCAAGGTGTAATTTTACTACACTTGGAAGAAAGTAACAACCAGGGCATCAAAATCAAGTAGGTAACCTCACAACTAATAATTTCCTAGACATATCGAGTATCACATGCACATCACCATCCAGAATCATAGCACAACATAATGATCCATATCAAAATTAATAAACATGCACACAATAAAAATCATCACCATAAATAATGCACGACATAAGTCATCCAAAGCACACACACACACACATATAAGTTTCTCAAAAATATAGTTCGATATATCGGGGGGCCATCACTGCTAAAAAATAATAATCATTAAAAAAGGAGGAAACCTCTCATAATGACTACTTCCCCTACTAAATTAAAACACCAATATATGTTATTTTGAGGGGTCAACACCTTGATCTCATCTACCCTCATTTCTATGTCCCCTAAACTCCTTGGGATTTGGTATCAAAAGGGGTCTCAACGTCACTAAAACTACCGCTACCCTATGTAGCATTGGTCTTCACTCATAGCATGGTCTCCAAAACCACTCTACCACATCCTCTCTTAGGGATTCCCATCTAGCCTCTAGCATCCTAAGTAATAGGGAGGTCATTTTCCCTTAGATGTTCCTCTGTCTCACCTCGAAGGCCCTCACCTGGTTCTTTAATCTCTTCTTCTTCTCTCAGACATATTCTAGATTTCCCCTATCAACTAGGGGAACTTCTCCACCGGTCTCTAATCAAAATCTCTATTGTGGTCATAGGGTACCCTCTGGCTCCTTTTCCATTTGACGGACTGACCTGTCATGTGCCACACCAACTGCCTATCTATCATCATCCACATGATCTAGAACTATCACCCTCTCTTAGCCTCGAGGTCCCATATATAAAAAACATGAAATTATCTCATTAGTATCACATCAATATATCGATTAAAATTATCAAATGAAACAATCCAGTTTAAACATCATAGGTATGCATACCTAATGGACACCATACATCACTAGATGGAAACCCTGTGTCTAGATCCCCATGGAAATCCATACTCAGATAGTGGTACTCCAAAATAAGTTGGAGGTTCAAGACCAAATATGATTGGACCACCTTAATTGAATAACAAACTATATTTCCTCCTCCCTCTCGAGGCATCAATGGAAGTTAACATGAAATTTGTGAGCCATGAGGAGGAGTCATTAGAACCTTGATTACAAGCCATATTATTATCACCCAGTCATAGAAGAAGGAACAAAATAGTGTCTCATAGATAAACTCTTGTAAGAATCCATGTGATTATTGATTAATTTATGCTACCATCCCATTGTGCACCACTCATGCCCAATAAAGAAACGTGCCTTAACATAACCGATCCAGCACTGGTAGATATTGCCCTGCAACTTGATGTGGGATGGTACTACAAAAAATGTGAATGATCATTATAGTCACAGCTCATAACCTAGTATTCAATTTCATTGAAACCATAATGGATCCACCTTCTTGTACATTTATCCCACATCAATGGTGTTCCCAATCCTCCAATTGTAAATTATGCTAAGGTGGCTCAGTTAGTGGATCCTCACCCCAAGGCAGTAGACTTGCTAGAAAGTAGATATTGACCTGCACTGATATCCACAGGGCAGTCCCTTTTACATTGAATACCTCCCTCTAAGGTCACCATAAGCTTACCATAAATCGAAAGAACTCATCCTATGAGTAGATCAATGGGTTTTAGAAATACCTTAGCAACCCTGATTGTTCACTAGATCATCCTAGGACTGCTGACTCAATGCAACTATATCATATATATTAGTGTATTACCTCTCCCACTAATGTGCCATATAGATTTCCAATACACATTAGAAAAATGAAGAAAAAAGGAAGAATAGATACCTCTTTCTATTTTCATGCATCACCATGGTTGTACCAGAAATAGTCGCGATAGATTCTCATTTGTTCACCTCATAGGTTCGTAGGTGACCTTGTGGTCACAACTTCCATTTCACCTATCCATGTACACATATCATCACTCCTATGAGACTAATAGCCACCTACTTTCACATGAACCCCTATTCTTGTAAAACATACAACCACAATGATCACTATGGTTGTATAGTTTATAGACATGATGATCAATGTGGTTGCTTCTCCCAAAATTGTGATGACTACACAACTCCTTGGGTGTCACGCACAAATTTGCGGGACCTAAACTGAAAAGGAAGCCATAAAACCTACCTACTTGATATTAGAAAAATCATAAAGGATTCAATAAAGGGACTCACTTAACTCTCAAAACCACTCAAATAGGTGCTTCGACAAAATGTAAACAACAACATAAAGGTTCTCACTCTAGAAGACCTCTCAACTCTCAACAGTGAAAATGAGGGGATGTGGAGGGCCACACTTAACCTATTTATGCCCTTTTTATCCTCTAGGAACTCCTACAAGAACCCATGAGCTCCATTTTTGGAACCACTTAATAATTTGGGATCATAACACATAAAGCTTCATAATAGTAGTATCAATTCAGCATGCCAAGAAACTTCATTTATAGTCCCCTTTATACACTGAAGGTACCCATCAAGTGTGCTTTCTTGTCTTTTTTCTACATCTATATTTCTCACTATATTTTAAATCGTATCTTAGCAATAATTTCATGAAGCCTGGTCTTGGTTTCAAGATTGCAGGTTACTGGTCATTTCAAAATGGAACAATGGCCCCATAATGAAATATCAACTTTCAAGGTATAAATTCTCACTAGCATGATATGCTTTTCCCTTGAAACAATGCATGTCCATATATTATCACCTCTAAGTTATCCATAGTGAGCCTCCTTACTCAACCACATTTATCTTCACCTTCTATTCACATATGGTAAATGTATATGATGGTCGATAGTGCCTTACCCTCCATTTATTGACCCATTAAGTAGTTCCCATTTGCATTACTAGTATCCATGTCCATCTTTCTATTTCCCAGGATCCATTCACTTGCATGTCTTGAAAGATTAATGAATTACTCCTCATCTCACGGCTTCTTACCCTCTCTCAGGCACCCACTTATTTGATCATTATGAATGCACCACCACATTTTACATTTGGCCCTACACACCCCCATACAACAATAGACCATTTTCATGATCACCCCCATTTAAACTACCCCACACCAAAACCAACCAAAGACCCCACCCCTCTATAGTTCACCTCTTGCATCATCATGCATGTTACTGCATACCTAGAGCACATGTCTCTATGTTTGTACATCCACAACCATTTTTTAATTCTTTTGGAAAGTGTACAAATAATTTTTATGGAAGCATGATTCCCACTTATATTTTCTGTTGGAAATAATATTGAGAGGGGGGCTGAATCAGTATTATTAGGTCAAATATTCCTTTTCTAAAACCAATTTGTATACGCTACTTTAGTTCATTAAACCAATGTATATACGCAACTATTTAGAAGGAAAACCGCGTATATAAAGAAAACTTTTAATTTACTTTAAATTTATGATGATGATTGTTAATCTGTGATGCAGAATCAAATAACCAGTAACCAGAGATAGTAAAACAGAGCAGAAAGACAATCACACATAATAACACAAGATATAAGGTGGAAACCCAATGTGCGTGAAAACCACCTGCTGCAATTCGTCTCTATCTTTCTTTAATTAGAAACTTCTGTTTACAATGTACTGGTGCAGTCCTTTACCAGTACGCAGGCTACAACCTGCAGAGAG
>APFE030037413.1:13922-27721 GCA_000404065.3 Pinus taeda | reverse complement strand
AAAACCACCTGCTGCAATTCGTCTCTATCTTTCTTTAATTAGAAACTTATGTTTACAATGTACTGGTGCAGTCCTTTACCAGTACGCAGGCTACAACCTGCAGAGAGCTACAACTTTCTCTCGTTTTCCAGCTTCTCCTGGAAGGGAGCTACAACCCCCTTTAGCTCTTGCACTAGCAAAGATACTAGTATGTAGGTGCTGGCCTATAGAAGGCTACAACCTTCTCTTTCTTCTACGGACCACGTTTCATCAATTTTCATACTAGATCCATGAACATTAATCAATCATCAAGAATTTCTTCATCAACCAATGACCTTTCACCAATTAGATCTGAATCAAGTAGATATCTCTCTGACAGTTTTACCCAAGACACAGTACTAGTAACCACACACCAAAACAGAACCCAAAACACAGCAGTAGAGGACAGAAGCATCAAGATCATAGATTAAAACATATACGCTACTTTATCAGCCTAAAACATGCGTGCATACGCTTCTGCGTATGAACCAACCAGCGTATACGCGCTTTTACTTCACTGAACCTGCGTGTATACGCGCCTTCACCTGTGTACAGATCTATAAATGATAATTCACTCTTTCAAATATTCAATCACTAATTAACCCAAATTATCAGACATATAGATCAAGAAAGCGCCACGTTTAGCAGAGAAAAACATACAAAGATACTATCATTCAAGATTAAAGATTATGATCCATGAATAGATGTTATCCTTCTTTTCGCTTAGGTTCCTCCTTCATTCAGATCCAGATCTGCATCACAACCTAATTACCAATATACCAGCTCTAGCACTTTATCCAATATTCAATAATAATACAGAGGATACTTTTCCACATGATCTCCTTCCTCTTTTATAGTCTTAGGCCTTCCTCAATACCATGGTCCAAAACCATAACATTTCAATACCATGAACCCAAAACTAGGGATCAACACATCTGACGAGACGTCATGCTCCAACACATAGGTTCAAATCCTAAAGACTAACTACCATGGACCAAAAGTATGATCCCCAACATATACGCACTTTTTAAACGTATAACCCGCGTCTATACGCGTCTTTGTTTGGATGAACCTGCGTATATGTCTTTTTCTTCTCTTTGAGTGCCTGAACTGAGATCTGTTACCAAAGAGAGTTGCCATCAAGGAAAACACCTGTACCATAGCTCCAAACCTGTGCCATAATGCCAACATTTTCATGTGTAATACCCAACAACAATCTCTGGTCACCTTTGGTTGGATCTCACTCTATATATTTCATTGGCCCAATATTGATGACATGATGTGTCATAATGCCACTTCATACCAAAACATATTATTGTTGCCAATCCTTTTTCCCAATCAAAACAACCATCTATCCCCCCCTTAGATGTCTTATTGACTCTAATGGCATATCATCCTGCACTTTATTAAAACTTTAACCATTTGCATAAGAAACTTCAACCTTAGGGATTTCATAGTCTCCATATTCCCTATTAGCCTCTAATGATATGCATTTTCCCCATTACATGATATCATACCTTTACTTTGTTCAAGAAGATTTCTGGGGACACCCTTAGTCCCAGAAAAACTCGTCTTCTTTCCTATTAACATCAACTCCCACTTTCCAAGGTCAAAGAAGTACCTTGGTCTTCCTCTCGTTATAGGTGAACCTAGGTGGAACAATGGGAAACATTATTTCCCATTGATTCCCTCGACCCATCTAATTTTTTCCTCCAAATCCGTTTTCACATTAGAGGGCAGTCGAACTTTGTGATAGTTGCAACCCTTTCACTTGATCCAAGACCCATGCATCCAAATAGGCAATCACTTTGATAGTTCCCTTAATTTCATCCATGGTAATATTCACATCAAGCCATTGTTTATAGATTCCCCTGAGGGCAATGCAGTCATCTAGTTCAGGATACAACAAATTAGTTATTCTCAGTATCTTTTATACGACTTATTTTGTGTAACTATCACATGTTTAGTCAAATTCATTCTCATGAGCATGGGACATGTCCCTAATCTAGATATTTTTTGTATATACAATCCTCTATCAATATTGGAGTCTATTTCCTCTCTCTCTCTCTCTCTCTCTCTCTCTCTCTCTCTCTCTCTCTCTCTCTCTCTCTCTCTCTCTCCCCTGATGTATTTTAGCTATACGTTCACTCCTAACCCCATACATTAGAGGGAAATTGTTATCATGGAAAAATCATACACTCAGTTGTACACATTAGCCTACTCAATAACATGAAATATTATGTATATGTGTACCATTTGGGCCCAAAAACATCACGGAAAAACTAAAAATTAAAATTCCTCTAAGTTTCATTTAAAAGATTAAACCATGTAAGGGTTTTAATATTGTCTTATATTACTTTCCACCTGTTTTCATTTGATATAAATGTATATCCATCAAAGCACCAAATGAACAACCTGATTAACACATCACACTAAGTGAGCTTGGTCTGTTTGAAAACTCATACGTGGTCACCCACTCTTGGATCAATTTAAGCATTAATAACTGAAATCTATCCTCCACTCATCGACTAGATTAAAAGTGTCTAGGGGACCCAAAAGGTTGAGATGAATCTATAAATATCAAGCAGATTGGGGCCAAAAGGAACAAAAGTTGTATGTAGGTATATGCTATTGGAATTGCTCAAAGCTTTCAAGATCCCTGTAAGAAGAGAGTTCACAAGATTAGATTCTTAGTCACATTTGTGAGAGGATATGAAATCCTTATGAGAGGATATGAAATCCCTGTGAGAGGATTGAGAAGAGGAACATCCCTTCAAGAGGGATTTAGGGCACGAACTACTCACTAACCTCCCTATCGTGAACTTTGATAAAGCTTCATTTGTATTCCTAATTACCAAATTAACAAATAGGATTTTGGTTCCATTTTCAGCCTATATTTCTATCATTTTTTCCTATAATAGATTGTTTTTGTGTGATTCAATGATTTGTTTATTTTTCTCATTTATGTTTTATTCTAACCAATGTAATTATGGGTTCTCCTACAAGTAGCAACCACTCGACAAAGAATGATTAGATTTTTTCACTCTATTGTGATAAATTCACAACCATAACAACTTATCTTTAAGCTAGACCACCCTAAAAATATGCAATGAAACTATATATCTAAGTTTTTGAACCTCCTATATCTTCTCTAATGTGGGACATGCAACTCCCCATAATGATACTTTCTCTCAATCATAAAATAAATGTGAAATAATCATTAGAGAAATTTTGAGGTCTGAAATGGGCCTCCTAAAGATATTATAAAATAATATTGGAAATAATAAAATAATATTATATTACCTGATCAAGTTTTTGAGGTAAGAGAGAAAAAACTACTTTTTCAACTTGTATTTTCAACTTATTTCGAGATCATTTTACTCAAATTTTGAGTGGGAGCACTTGTTGTACGCACAATTTAATTTTTCATCCAATGTGTATCCATATTGCATTCTTTCAATGGAATCTAATACACAAAAAATGTGAAGTACTTGAAAAAAGGTGATTGCAATCATGTTTTTTCATGTATTTCACATTTTTCGTATAATAGGGTCCATCGAAAGTATGAATCATGGGTACTCCTTTGATGAAAAATTAAAATCCACATCCAATGAGTGTTCCTTCTTGAAATTTAAGTAAAATGGTAGGGAGATAAGTTGAAAATACGATTTGAAAACATAGTTTTTTTTTTTTTTATCTTTTTACCTTTTTAGTCCAAAAATGGTGAATCATCCCCCATGGTTAACATCATCATATTGAATCCTATTAGTTATTATAAAGTTGTTTTTTATTTTACATTTTTGTTTTGAGGCCTATTTTTTACGTCAAAATTTCTCTAATGAATCTTATAATATGGTCATTTCCTCAAAATAGCATAGGAATTAACATTAGAAACCTCCTCAATGTGGATTTATTCTTAAATAAAGGGTTGATCAACACTCCAAAGATAACAAGTGTGAGATCCCCAAGCGAGGCATCCCACCAATTATCCATGGGAAGTTTTTTTATGTTACATCAAATCATAGGTTTGTTCCTCAAATCAAGTGTGAAGCAAGTGGATACATGAAATAATGCATCAAATATATGGAAAACATAGGTGGAATGCCAAAAATTCTCAACTAAGTCCATGAAGAAAAGGAGTGGATACCCATAAACCAATACAAAATATGATTATAACTCAATAATGTGCAAAACTGTTTCTCCAAATATTACACATGTGAACAATTATTCATAGCAGGTGTGTATGTTGTTTGTGCAAGGTGAAGTGCTAAATATTAAAGCATAAACAAGTAGGCAAGAAACCATTCACACTTAGTGTTGGAGATGTAGTAACAATCCATATGTGTGCCAAGGTATATATCCATAAAAAAAGGGTCCAATTCATCATAAAATAATGTGTAATGTGATATATCCATCAATAGGGTTGTCAAAACAATCCTTGCATGACCATCAACCATATTTCAAGTCATCCAAGTGATCCAAAAAATCATCAAGTAGGAAGCTAACCTCAAGCATAAAATGTATCCACTATATCACAAGTGTGTATATCCCTCCAAAAAAAAGCCAAATAAAGGGAGTGATTTACATAACATGGTTCTCCATCCCACAACTAACCTATTTATATATGAATATGATCCATAAGAGGAAGGGTTTTCCAACGTGTTATCTACATATCTTCATATCTAGACTCTAGAAAAATATGGAGACTAAAACATCAAATGAATAAGTGCAATGATATGTTTCTCATGATAAGAAATAATAGCATTGAAAATACCATTAAGGACTATAAAACATTATCATCCATGTCATCAGAATCTAAGGAACCTAGTGAGGACTAGGAAAACTTATTCGCCCAAATCTCTTTGTGATGAAAATTTTAAGGGTAGTGGAAACATTTACTAATGTAATCCTCATGTAAAATGAGGGGCTAATAGCTGACTCCATCTCAGGGGCATATGCTCTTCTTAGGAGTGCATAGGTACATTATAATATCATAACGTACATATTGGTAATGACCACCACCATCAAGCAAATAAAGATTATAATATGGATCAATATCAACATCCCAAAAGACCACATCATAATTTTCCATAATCCATTACATTAATAATTCAAATTTATAAAATGAGGTATAAGAAAAAATTGCCAATAATAACATTAAATAAAACCTAATGCTCATATTTTGAACTTGTTCGTGTTATCCTAATTAAGGTACACCATAGCCTAACATTAGAGAATGAATATGCTAGGTAAAAACATAAATTCAATGCAAAAAACATACCATCTCATTATCACCATGACTTTTCCATTATGCTTTTTCATCAATCAAAACAAGGATACGTCAAATTCCAAGTGAACACATGTTGGAATTTGCATGATACTCTGATAGGAATAGGTAATGAAACCATGTGCATAAGCAAGTTCATGTAATAATTCTTTGAGTGAAATAATACTTTAAATTATAAGAAAGAAAATAAATGAAATAAAGAAAAACCATATCAAATTAAAATCCTTGAAAATAACTCATACTCATGTAAATAACATATTTACCATCAGTTACTACCTACAATAAATTAAGCAAGTTTTTGAATAAAACATGGGATAAGGAACACGTTCTAAATAAATATACTTACTAGTATTTAATTCCCACTATTATTTATGTGTTCTTCAATAGTAAAAATGTAAATGTTTAAACTTACTAATGGTTAAGACCCACCAAAAATTTAATTTGCAAAGAGGCATGCCTGTTGGGAACCCTAAAGTCACTATAAAAATACACATTAACTTTTTTTTTTTTTTTCACTCACTTACTATGCATATCTCTCTCTCACACACACATTTGGGAAGAAATCAAAGAAATAGGCAAAAGCTTCTAAGGAGCTAAATTTTTGAGACATCCTTAGTTTTCAACATTGCAATCTATACTTTTCTTTCATGGTTATTGGTTGAATTTTTGAAGTGTGATTTCTTGAAAGAGATATAATAACTATAGTATATATTCACAAGTAATTACCATAGTTCAGAAATAATGCTTGTATCCATTGTGCTCTATTTTTAAACAGAGCACAATGGATACAATCACTATTTATGAGCTATGGTGATTACTTGTGAATATCTGTTATAGTTCTTTTATCTTCATCAAGAAATCACACTTCATAAATTCAATCAATAACCATGAAAGGAAAGTAGAAATTACAATGTTGAAAAATTAGGATGTCTCAAAAATTTAGCTCCTTAGAAACTTTCACCTATTTCTTGGAATGTTGCCCACATGTCAAAGAGAGAGAGAGATGAGTAATAAGTGAGTGAAAAAAAATGAAAAAGTGTATTTTTGTAGTGAAAAAAATGAAAATTTACATTTTTACTCATATTTGTTAAAGTAATGAACAACATGTAAATAATGGTGGGAAGTCACTCCTGGGAAGTATATATATTTACAACTTGTTCCTTATCCCATCCCTTCCTCAAATAATTGCTTAAATTATGGTGGGTTGTTGGCTGAGGGAGTCCTGACCCAGGTTCAGAGATAGTAATGCCAACAAACAAAACCCTACACTAATGGCCCTTTTGGCAACAATCCGCGTAGCACAGGCTGCAGTCTCATGCGAAGCAGTATGGGGGGATGCAAGAACAATGTTTCTGCATCCAAAGACTAGTGTGATTTCTTCCAAGGCCTCAGATCTAACTTCACACAGATCAATAAAATCTTAGGGACCGTTACTGCAACTCTGTTAAATAGCCTTCAGACCTTTGCGAAGTTCTACGATCAATCCTTGCGGACCTTTAACAGTCAATTTACCTAATTACATGCATCAGAAAGCAACCCTAAGTTGGATTTCTCATAGATCTACTTAAATTGTTAATAAACATAAGAGGAACCATCAGATTCTTTGAGCAAGTATTTAAACATGCATTGCATACATTATTAAGACTTATTGAAGAGAATCGCATATCATTCAATCAATATTTCATAAAACATGTCATTCATCAACAACAAATAACATAAATAGACATGAACAGAAATAGTCGATAATTATTCAGAAACTTGTCTTTATTGATCTTTAATTCAAGGATTATAGACTCAAATAGCCCTGTGCACATAGCTGCAGGGGTCTACGAACTCAGCTGGAGACTCTACCTATGTTATTCTCTTGACTTGCAAGAAGATACTAGAATACCAAATATGCGAAGAATTATACCCAGAACACAGAAAAATAAGAAATAAAAGCATGTATTTTATTATTCAGAAAGGAAAGCAAAACAATTACAAAACAAGACACGATGCTCCTCGAGGGGAGTCTGAATCCATTATATAGGATTCATACTTGCAATACCACGGGTCAGTACCATGGTTCTTCTTAATACCATCTATCTAATACCATGGACCATTTGCAATGAACTATGGTCCCTTCTTTAAATTCGGGTCAACCACTTACAATTATTAATATGGGCTTTATTGACTCTTTACATAACTATAACTATGGCTCGACCTTATTACATAAATAAGGGGGTTAGGGTTGGACCCTATCATGCCCTGCCCCATAAAAATAACCCTGTTTTCAAGGCTGAAGCTATGAAAACTACTGAAGGACAGTGGTTGGTTCCCATGTCACATCTTCTAGAGAGGTATCTTTCCACTTGATGAGGACTTCCTTGATCATGTGGCTACGTAGGTGTCATTCTCGCGTGCCAAGAACCTATTCAGGTTGGAGCTAGATTGAACCTTCTTCGTCAAATTCTGGTCGACTGGTTTGAATTTGGAAATGGTTCCGAATCACTTTCTTGAGGCATGAGACATGGAAGACTGGATGGATTTTTGCAGTGGGTGGCAAAGCTAGCTTGTAGGCTACTTCTCTGATGCCCTGAAGTACTTGATATGGTCCATAGAATTTTGGAGATAATTTCTGACAACCCTTGTCCTTGAGTGATGTTTTCTTATATGGTTGCGGCCTCAAAAATACGTGATCCCCTTCTTGAAATTTTCGTTCTGAATGATGTTGATCCGCATGTTGCTTCATGCGGTTTTGAGCTTGATGGAGATTCTCTCTGAGGTGGGCCAGCATGGTTGTGAGGTTCTATAGGAGTTTATCAACTACTTGTACCTTCGAGCATCCCAAGATATAAGAAGTAGGTGAAGGGGGGAGTTGACCATAAACTACTTCATATGGAGTCATTTTGGTGGTGGCATGATATTTAGTGTTGTACCACCATTTGGTTAGAGGTAACCAATGTACCCATAGATGTTTCTTTTATGAAGTGAAACACCTAAGGTAGGTCTCCGGACATTTTTTGACTGCTTCAGTTTGACCATCAGTTTGGGGATGATAGGAAGTACTGAGTTGTCGTTGGGTACCTTGTAGCCTGAAGAGTTCCTGCCAAAAGTTACTAGTGAAGATCAGGTCACAGTCAGACACAATGGAAGTGGGCATGCGATGCAATTTGAAGATCTGGTGCATGAAAGATTGAGCCACCAAAGCTAGTGTAAAAGGGTGGGGTAGGGCACAAAAATGAGCATACTCAGAAAGTCTTTCCACAACCACCATGACGACTGACTTGTTGCCTGACTTCGGAAGACCTATAATGAAGTCCATAGAAGCCTCCATCTAGATTGAGGTTGGTATGGGCAATGGATATAATGTGCCTAGGGATTTGACTATTTCTCCTTTGTGGCACTGACATACGTCACACTCAGCTACAAAAGTAAGAATTTCCTTTTTCATGCCTGTATAAAAGAATGCACATTAAATGCGAGCATAAGTCTTCTGAAAGCTTGAATGGCCTACAGTGGAAGATGAGTGCAACTCTGCCAAAATGTGACTCTGAAGAGTGGATGTTGGTGATATCATGACTCTGTCCGTGTATCGAAGAATCTCATCCTACCAAGAGTAGCCCAGTGTGGAATTTGGGTCTACCTGCAATTTATTAATGAGTTGGGAGAGAAAAGGATGTGAAAACCATTCCTTGCGAGCCTCTTCAATCCATTCTAGAATGGGAAGGGAGATTGCAAGGATGGTGCTTTCCTCCTCAAATTGGCATGATAAAACATCTGCTACAACATTTTCGTGCCCTTTCTTGTAAATTATCTCATAATCATATCCCAACATTTTGGCGAGCCATTTATTTTGTTGTGGTGAGGATAGGCGTTGCTCCAAAAAATATTTAAGGCTTTGATGGTCTGTGCGGATTTGGAAATGTTTCCCCAATAAGTATGGTCGCTAGGTATCCACTGCATGTAATATGGCCATCATCTCCTTCTCATAGGTAGATTTCCCAAATTTGTTCCACTTAGTTGTTGGCTAGTGAAGGCCAAGGGTCGACCTTCCTACATTAAGACCACCTAAATACCCATACTTGAAGCATCACATTCAATCACAAAAGATTTGGTGAAGTTGGTTAGTTCTAATACAGGAGTGGAACACATGGCAAGTTTGAGAGCTATAAATGCATATTTTGCTTCATCATTCCAAAGAAGTGAATTTTTCTTGAGAATGTGAGTGAGGGGTCTAGCAATGCAACCATAATTGTGGACAAATTTGTGATAGTAGCTCATGGGACCCAAAAATCCTCTCAAGCTCTTCAAGGTCTTTGGTTGAGGCCAATCCTGCATTTCCTGGATCTTTTTGGGGTCCACCCTGACACCTTCACGCCCCACAATGTGGCCCAAATACTGAACTTCTTCCATGCCAAAAGAGCACTTGGACATCTTGAAGAATAATTTATGCTTCCAGAGAAGTTGCAAGAGTATATCTACATGCTGAAGATGTGTGGCCCAGGTGCGACTGTAGATGAGGATGTCATCAAAGAAAACAAGGACAAATGTTCTGAGATATGGTTTGAGTAGGTGGTTCATGAGGCTCTAAAAAGTGGATGGGGCATTACAAAGACCAAATGGCATGACCAGGAATTCATAATGGCCTTCATGAGTTTGGAAAGCAATCTTTGGAATGTCTACTTCTTTCATGCGAATTTGGTCATAGCCTGAGCGAAGGTCGAGCTTATTAAAGAATTGACCCTCATTTAGTTCATCCAGCAAATCATTGAAAAACGGGATGCGAAATTTATCTTTGACTGTTAGCTTGTTGAGGGCCCTAAAGTCTAGACAAATACACCATTCCCCATCTTTCTTTAGCACCATGACCACATGCGATGAATAAGGACTAATGCTAGGATGAATGATGCCTGCTTCTAGGAGTTCCTTGATGATTTTTTCAATTTCATTCTTTTGGGCGAATGGATATTGATATGGGCACACATTTGGTGGCTGGGCCCTTGGGATCAAAGTAATGCTATGATCATGTTCCCCTCTCGAGTGTGGAATCTCATGAGACTTGTGAAAGACCAGTAGATGGTTGTTTAAGATCTGTTGCATCTCAGGATGAATATGAAGAGAAATCGGTTCGAAGGCCTGGATGGCATTAAATTGGGCTATAACTCCATGGTGGCCCTTTTTTAACAATTTTTCCATGCTATGCCAGCTAATGATAGAGGGAGCACCCACCTGGAGTCCACGGAGGGTATGTGTGTCATTGTTTTGCTTAAAGCTCATATATAGCTCCTTGAAATCCCTTGTGATTGGGTCGAGTGTGTAGAGCCATTCCGAACCCAAGACAATGTCACACCCACCGATCTGTATGGCAAACATGTGGGTCTTTAGCTGATATCCCCCATTTGAAGTTTGAAATTCTCATAGCAGCTTTCACATTTCATTGTCCCTCCATCAGCAATTTGGACCTGGAAATTAGAGACTGCTCTGACAAAATAATGCACTACTTCAGCGACTCTTTAATGGATAAAGTTATGTGTACTACCGCTATCAATCAAGACTAGTACAGGGTGATGCTTAATAAAACCTCTTGTTTTGAGAGTTTGGGGAGAAGAAATCCTTGCCAAAGCATGAAGCAAGATAACTGGTTCATCAGTTGTAGCTGGGACTGCATTGCTCGGCTGGTTGTCCTCATCTTCCTCCTTTGGTTCCTCAAATGGTGGGGCTTCCTCTGATGAACTGTGATCAGTAGCATCAATTTGAAAGAATTTGGGTTCCTTGCATTTATGCATCGTTGACTATTTCTCATCACAGTAGTAACACAATCCTTGCTTTCTTCTTTCAGCCATTTCCGCTAGTGACACCTTTTGAACCTTAAGTGTTTGGGTAGTGCTTGGAGCCCGGGTGGGGCGACCCTTGGCTATGAAATTTGGACGAGTCAACTGGGCCACTAACGTGCGTTCTACTTCGTGAGCTATCTTGCAAGCATCCAGCCATGATATTGGGTGTTGCAGTGAGATGTGGGCTTGTATGGCTTCTTTGAGACCACTGAAAAAACATTCCAAGTAGAACTCATCTCGTAGACCTCCTGTGTAAAAGGCTAAAGCTTCAAAGGCTGTAATATATTCTTGCACTATTCCTGTCTGTCGGAGCTTAGTAAGACAACCAAAAAAATTAGATTCATGGTCAAAGCGATCCGAAAGGACTTTTACGAATACCTACCAAATCACGGGCCTTCCGTAGCAACGTTGATGTCACTGCCACCATTGCCACCTTTCGGTGTCCAAGTACATGCCACCCACACTTATCTGAGTCGCATCATCTCAGATGTGATTCAATGTGAAATATTGCTCCATTTGTGCTAGCCATGCGGCCAGATGAGAGCCATCAAATTTATACATGTCTAGCTTGGGTGGTCGCGGCTCAGACTGATGGTGGTTTCCAAAGAAGTGAAGAGAATGGCTAGACTCACCCTCCATGTTTTCATTAAAAGCATATGCCTCTGATTGTTCCCCAGACTTGCCCTTTTTTATTGTGTCAACTAAGGTCTAGATCGTCTTCGTTAATGCGTCCAACTTTTGTTAAAGGGTGTCGATCTTCTCATTGGACATAGCTTGAGCTCTGGTTTGTACCATGCATCGATCCAGTGCACTTGTCATTACTGCAAAAAAAGAATTGGGAACGTCGAATGCGAGCATAAGTCTTCTGAAAGCTTGAATGGCCTGCAGTGGGAGATGAGTGTAACTACACCAAAATGCGACTCTTCAGAGTGGATGTTGGTGATATCATGATCTATCCTTGTAGCGAAGAATCTCATCCTACCAAGAGTAGCCCACTGTGGAATTTGAATCTGCATACAATTTATTAATGGGTTGGGAGAGCAAGGGATGTGAAACCATTTCTTGCGAGCCTCTTCAATCCATTCTAGAATGGGAAGGGATATTGCGAGCATGGTGCTTTCCTCCTCAAATTGGCATGATAAAGCATCTGCTATGACATTTTGACGCCCTTTCTTGAAAATTATCTCATAATCATATCCCAACATTTTGGTCAGCCATTTATTTCGTTGTGGTGAGGATAGGCATTGCTCCAAAAAATATTTAAGGCTTTGATGGTATGTGCGGATTTGGAAACGCTGCCCCAATAAGTATGGTCGCCAGGTATCCACTACATGTAAGATGACCATCATCTCCTTCTCATAGGTAGATTCTCCCATATTTGTTCCACTTAGTTGTTGGCTAGTGAAGGCCAAGGGTCTACCTTCCTGCATTAAGACCACCCCAATACCCGTACCTAAAGCATCACATTCAATCACAAAATATTTGGTGAAGTTGGGTAGTTCTAATACAAGAATGGAACATGTTATCACAAAATCAGTACTGATGGCTGCTAATCAGTTAGACTCTATGTAACTATTTCAGACCAGACTCTTGGTTAAGGATTAGCCTCCCTAACCTGAGAGGGCTCTCTCAAAATAAACTATTGATTTATCTTTAAACACTAAGAGGGCTAACTCTTGTAATGAGAACTTAAATAAACATGATGGTTGGAAATACAACATAACATTTCTTCCATTGGGCTCATGGAGTCAAGCACCATTTCAGTAAACTATCAACTACTTATTCATGGAAGTCAAGACATGTAATGTTTAAACACTCAAAACATTTCTCAAAGAACCCCAACTCATAAGTATACACAGGAAGTCTGAGCACTAGGTGAATTCAGAGTGATTGTATACCTATAGAGCTATAAAACATGAAGGACATTTCTCAAAGAACCTCAACTCATAAGTATACACAGGAAGTCTGAGAACTAGGTGAATTCAGAGTGATTGTATACCTATAGAGCTGTAAAACATGAAGGATAAGACAAAACCACATACATCTTGAGCATTTGAACAAAGTATGAATCTTGAGAAGAAAAAGTAGTCTTTCTATTACTGTAAAAAGTCTTTTACAACAACCAATATAAACTCTGTTTTTTGCATAAACATCCAACCCTGATTACATAGATGATTTAGCTATATATAGCAACACAACTCTAACTAATCGATATTCCTCCTCCAGCATGAGGGGAATTCGATTCTGCCTATGATGACACCTACTAACTTTTTACTAACTAATAATTACAGCTGACTATTAATTGACAGCGCTGGAATCCTAAAACAATTAAATTCTAATTCTACTAGATCTTCTAGACTTCTAAATCAAATAGGACTCAAATTCTATCTGACATCTGGAGTTTGGCTGAGATAGCTGTGATGAACCTTTAATGCTCCATGTTTGTCTTCAATGACACATCTTTTCTGTTACCCTGAAACATAGGCCCCTGTTTGTCGGTCCTTGATGTGCTGTTCCATAGTGGCAGAATTCACAGTATGATTCCTTGTTTGTGGCTTACCAGGCTTCCACTTCTTTCTTTTACCTGTGACAGATCGGCACCCAAGATTTCCTACGCCTTGTTACAGATCGTAACAATGATATTCTGTCTACATTCTAGATCTCCACGAGGCGTTATA
>APFE030037410.1:0-20747 GCA_000404065.3 Pinus taeda | reverse complement strand
CTCCTTAATCCTCTTATGACCAAGAAGACGCAATAGCAAGCCTTAATCTATGACTCCACGCCCAATGGTTTGAAACTTATCACACCTTACCTTGCCTCTTTGCTTGAGATTTCTACCTTCCATCCAAACCCAAACAAAAAACCCCTAAGCCAAAAGCTAGCCTAAAATCATCAACGAAGTTGAATCATTCAAGAGAGAGCCCTCTCTGATTGTAGGTGGGCTAGAACCTGCAATCCAAAGATTGGTTTGTGGTTACCTTGGTCGTATCCCTATAAGGAGCCTAGGGACAACCTGAGTGATAACATAATGGCGACTCCACTAGGGAATTAAATTGCTTTGTTTGTTTCTGTAAACCCCGCTTTCTGGAGAAAGTGCTCCTTTTCTTCAGAGCTTTTCATGTTTAGTTCTGATCTTTGATGGTGGATAGAGATCAGGCACTTCAAAGTCAAGACATCCACCTGGCGACTCCATTTCATTTTCAATCAAGGCTCCACTGAGGAACGAACCAATTTTACAGCCAAATAGTCCATATTCCAAAGCATTAACAGTGAGACAGAATGACCGAGTTTGTGGAATATATTTCATTTGATGAAGCTTTAGATGAATTCAGGAAAAGTTTATCAGAATTTGAGCTTAATGAAGAATTTTTCAGATTGGTGTTGTTAAAAACAACAAGCCGCCCGAACAAACCTTTTCTTGAGTTAGTTGTTGAAAGATATGAAAATGAAATTGAACTCTTGGAATCTCAAATAAAATCATATAGTTTCCGCGACGCTAAAGAATTTTTCCAAAATCTTCCTCCCCCAGTCCACAGGGAAATAGTGCTACCTCCCGACTTACAGATTGAGTATAATTTGGGTTTCAAGGCAAAGGTAGAAGGATTAGTTGTGGGGCTTATTACTGAGGATGCAGTTGTTCCATCTGACCAAGAAGGCCCAAAATCCTGCCGAGGTCTTCCTTCCCCAAGTCAGAGGAAAATAGCGCTACCTCCTGATTCACAAATTGAGTATAATTTTGGTTTCAAAACAAAGACAGAAGAATTAGTTGCAGGGCTTATTACCGAGGATACAGTTGTTCCATCTGACCAAGAAGGCCAAGAGTTCTGCCGAAGTCTTCCTTCCCCAAGTTAGAGGAAAATAGTCCTACCTTCTGTTTCACAGATTGAGTATAATTTTGGTTTCAAAACAAAGACAAAAGAATTAGTTGCAGGGCTTATTACCGAAGATGCAGCTGTTCCATCCGACCATGAAGGCCCGGAAGAAACTATCCTACATAATGTTTTTATTGATCCTATTGCAGACTACATGGCACTTCTTCTTAACTCAAGTTCTTTAGCATGCTTTCTCTATGAGAGCCAAATACATCAGCAGCATCCTTTCTATGCCACAACTTTGATTGTGAGGGCACATGACCGAATGATGCTTTTAAGTTCATTAACAATAAGTCAACGAGTTCATTTTTTTCTTCAGTTGCTTAAGTGGCTGCACTGGTTATTTGATCTCACCTGACAACAAAATAAGTGCTGGTTAGGGTAGGTAGGTAGGATTAATAAGGCAACCGGCGAAGATTATTTTGCAGAAAATAACAACAACTAAAGACTAAGGCATTCTAACCTGCTGTTCTTGGCTTCTCACAAGGAGGAACCATCCCCAAGTGGAGCCACTGTTAGCCTCCTGCTGCAGCAGGTTACTCATATTTCATGATTGGCATTTTTACAGGCCAAATATGTCATACTTTGCATGCTGCAATGCTCCATATTTTCTTAACAGTCTCCAAGCGAAGAAGGCTACTCAGAGTTCATTTAATTGCCTTCCAAATTTTTGAGAAGTTATTCCGGTATTGCCAATTTTCAGTTAGAGGGAGGTCCAAACAGCTTAATCTTGGTCTCCCTAGGTCTAAATTTCTTGTTTTAGAATATAGAGAATGTAAATCTGTCCAAACAGCTTAATCTTGGCAGATTCTTAGATAGGTAGAGAATCAAAGGAGCCCAACAGTTTAATCTGGGCCCTCAGATGAAATAAGGGTAGTCTGTAGATAGGAAAGCATAAAAAATAAAAAGCAAAATGATGGGTCTGCAAATCTAAGTGCACCCAAATCAAAAGAAGAAAAAATGTTAGGTAAGTAGGCTGGGTAGGTAGTTTTGAGGTTGCTGAATCTCAATTGCTGATCAGTTCCAGATTTCCAGGCGTCATCTTTACTCAGGACACAATCAGTAGGCAGTTCTATGCGAAGAGCTAAAAAAGCAGGTATAACTAACTCCCTTTCTCCACTTTCCCCCAATTATTAACTAACTTCCCCAAAAGAGGTCAAGATCTGCTTGATACCTCTTAAGTTTCATCATTTTCATAACATTTGCTTGGGTAAAGATCTGCTTTACTCAAAGTTGTTCCATACTCTCTCTGTAGAATGGTTCTATCCCCTTGTATCAACCTAAGGTCTCCTGAACTTAGCGCTTTCTTACCATCCCCATATTAACCACTAACATTATTATTTAGCTCCCTATATCTTCCCATCCCCCTACTAAAACTATGTAAATAATCCCCATATATAAATATCCCTCCCCCTGGTTGAAAAATAACCATAAGTACCTCCGGGAATTGCTCAGTTTACCTGAAACTTAGCAAGAACCCTCATGCTACCCTTTCAAACCATCTTTCAAATACAATGGACTCCTTCCAGAGTATAAGATCCCTTTGAGGTGATCAGACCCCTTCCGAAACCTCAAATACCTTTCTCACCCACTTACTTACTCCTTCCGATCGCAACAAACCCCTTGCTGACTTCCTTAACACTCTGCAGACCCATATAAAGCCAGATCGCATCACAAGATCGCAGTTTCCTCTCCATGCAAGTTATGACCCATCCATCGCCACCCGACGTGATATCGCGATATCGGCGATCGGCAGTCGCAAGCACCAAATGTCCAATTGAACCACCCTTCCGTTCCCCGCCGATGCGATATTGCGATCACATCGGAGAAGTTCATCACATCGCCGCCAGTATCAGCACCTCGCCATGTCACTTCTGTACCAAGGACCCACCGCATGCTGACGTCAGCAGCCACAAAGCCGAAAATTCGCGCAGGAAGAGAAATCGCACTTCGGAGCTCTAGAACAAGAAACAGAGGCAGTTTTCGATGCGCGATTAGCGTAATCGCGCATCGCTACGGGAAATAGGCCGTTTCAGGGAATCTTTGGGGAATCTTTTGATTCCTTGGCCCGTTGTGCACCGAAAAGCCCGAAAATCGCCCGATCGTGCCAAATTGATCCGGTTTAAAGACAACAGAAGATCAGTGACAGAGTTTAAAGTGTATCAGATCAATTCATCAGGTATCAAGCGTGTCTAAGAGTATCAGTAGGCGGCGGAATCCATAAATGTAGCGGCAAAGAGTATCAGTGAAAATCTTAAGTAAGCGGCCCAAAGCAGGAGAACATTTAATACCTTCCAGCAGAGTCAAAGAAAGAGGGCGAAGCCACTCAAAGCCCTCAAATCATAATTATTGCACATTTAACTCACACCAGAGCAGAACTACAGATCCCGAAGCACAATCATTCCAACAGCACCGCATCAAGCCTCCAAGGGCCACATTGTAGTCTTTTTTGATTCATCTGCCTCTAGCGCAGCCAAAAAGATTTACCTGCATTTAATTCCAGCAACACTTAGATTTTTGAAGAGTTTTTCTAGCAGACCTGTCTAGGTCAATTGTAATGAATGTCTTTCCGATATTTTGCTTATATATACCACCCTGAACAAGGTAGTCAGGGGTTGGTTGGTTGGTAGTAGGTTGTTTAGTTTGCTTCCCAGCATTTTCTCCGAGTAGAGACTCGCACTGTAACTATCATATTTTCTATAATCAAAGATTGCTGAAAGCATGGATTGCGAAACTACTTGATGTGTTCAATTGGCCAAGGAATGATTACGGAATTCCTGTGCTTCTACATGATTCAATAAGTGTTTCTCTCCTCTGTTAATTTTCATGTTTTTACCACCATTCCGCCTTCTAAATTGCAGGAAAAAAGAATACCTTAAGATTTGTTTCACTACACCTTAAGTTCAATTTCTGCATTTTTCTATGTTTTCTTCAGAAATAGCTATGAGCATGTATACTTAAATGATCTTGTTTACGCTGTTTCTTTCACATATGAATGAATATTTAGGAATTCTTAACTGCTCCTAGATCCCCATTCATCTATTTCTCCTCTTTTCAGCATGATGAAATGATTCTCCTTTGCCTTTCATCCCTGATTTTCATTCCATCCTTTCAGTAGATTGATAATTGTATCCTGTGTGGCTATCCCGCTCTATAATCCCCTTGTGACCAAGAAAACGCAATAGTAAGCCTCAATCCATGACTCCACGCCCAATGGTTCGAAACTTATCACACCTTACCTTCCCTCTCTGCTTGAGAATCCTACCTTCCATCCAATCACAAACAAAACACCCTTGAGCCAAAAGCTAGCCTAAAATCATCAACAAAGTTGAATCATTAAAGAGAGAGCCCTCTCTGATTGCAGGTGGGCTAGAACCTGCAATCCAAAGATTGGTTTGTGGTTACCTCGGCTGTATCCCTATAAGGAGCCTAGGGACAACCTGAGTGATAACAGAAGACATTTAACATTCTTTCTAGAAATTACTTTTGGAATAGACTCAAAAGAATAAGCATGCTTCTTGAGTTCTAGTATTGTGATTAGGCACTAATATGATGTCATTGTTAAGATTATATGTAATAGTGAGAGGTTTAAGAGAGATAATTTTATCTAGTTTTATGACTATTGATCTTTACAACTTTATTGTTTGTGAAAATCAAGATGAACTTGTCACTTTCATTTTTATGATGTTTAAATATGGAAATGATAGTTTGAAGAATATTTAGTAGAATTTATTTTATTTATCCAATAAATTTTGTTAATCTTAAAAAATGGTAAGCAGCATCATCATCATCATCAATAAATTATGACATTATCGATTTTTTTTTAATGTTAAGTTTCAAGGTTAAAATTTTCTAAATAAATGTGAATGAAGTCTAATAAAAAATTGTGAATGCTTTTGACGATGCAAAAATGTCTCTCATAACATGACCAATAAATTCAAAAGGAAACTCTAAATTACTAAACCCAACATTTACTTTGAATAAGTAAATACTTATTTTGGGAAGCCTTGGGCACTTCCCAACATTTCATAATTTGTAACCTAGTATAAATCCATCAACAATGATTATGATGCATGTGTTGGTAGTGGCATGAACTGAGGCATCTAACAAATGTATCTAGCTTATGGGATTTACCTTGTGAATTTTTGCATGCAATTTGAAACAATCACTTTGAGCTAGTGTATTGGGATACATATCTATTCATATACATAGAGGGAGAGTGTACTAAGGGAAAATTATTTCACCTCAACCACTTCTAGTACGATGTAATGCTTAGGGAGGTCATAGGATCCATTCCTACTAAGTTATATCAAGTTTGAGTAGTACCATATTCCACACTATGTATACTTAATCCTTAAAGAGCAATGAAAATTATTTCTATGAATAATAATAATATATGTGGGAGAGAAAAGAACATTTAAAAATCTTTAAATGATTATTAATGTAATATTTACAATATTAAAGTATGGATAGACAATTGAGTTTGGATTCTCTTTTAATTACGCATTGATATTGCATTGAAAGGTGCTTTCTATGGTCCATGTTGGTTATGTGTTTCTTGTTTATTCATAATTGCACTAATTCAATGGCGCATGTGTAGTAGATGTCATATCTCTTTCTAATTTGTCCACCAACCCCATCTTTGTCATTTTCCTTACATTTTGGTTAAGTCCTAAGTTGAGTGGAGGGTTCACTTGGTTGGCCCAGGATGTTGTCAACTTCGCTGCTTTTAATTCAAGGTATGTCTGTTTTTAAGCCATGAGGAATAGTAGATCTATTATTTGCAGTTAGTTTTCTCACAAGGCTTTTTAGAGTAAAATATGGTGTTTGTGTGTTGTTAATTATTTATGTGTTATTATTGGTTTATTTATCTCATGTTTACTAACAAGGGGTATGAGAGCCAAGGGATCATGGCCTTTAGAATGAAGGTGATATTTACAAATTTAAATTTAGAAAAAAAATAATTTTTAATTTATTTAATTTTTAACTTTTAAATTTTTATAAATACAATTTGATTATTAATTTGAAAACCTAAATAATTTGATCATTAATTATAATATGATTATTAGTTAAGTTAATTCATTATATATGAAGACCTTATTTGCTTATTGAAAAAAATATTTCATTATTTAAGTGTAGCCATACTTTTTGTTGCTAACTTCCAAGTAGAATAATTGTATTTTTGTTAAACACTTTATCGCTGTGATCACTTAGCCATGAATTTCTCTTTCTTTTATATATATAAAGTTATATTTTGTATGCATTTCTCTCATCTATATAGTTATATTTTGTATGGGTTTAGTTTTTAATAAGGTATTGTTGTTGCGGCTACAACCACCCTCCAAAATTTTGTCTTAGCTTCGTTTTGGAGCCTCCCTACCAGCTTTTCACAGTAGCATGTCTTGCCTTGTCAAGTACACAAGCTTCAGCGATTTTCTTGCAGAATGATAGCATGTCAATCAAAACTTGTTGCATCCCCCTCACAGGCTGTTTCATTGAACTTGGTCCAACTACAAGCTGAGCATCTCCCTCAAGAAATTGCACAATTTTGGAGGGGAACCAGCCTTCCCTCCAGAAATTGCACAATTCTGTCTGGCAGCTTGTTGGTGTCCAGAATTGCGCAAATCTGCCCATCACTGTTCACTGGAAAATTTGCACAATTCCTCCGAGTAGGAATGCTCAGCTTAGAAATTGCGCAATTCTAGGCAACAGTCAGTTGCTCTACCTAGAAATTGCGCAATCCCTCTAGGAAGCCAGCCCAGCTCCCTCCTAGAAATGTGCATTTCTTCCTCCCATCTGAGTAGACTGTTGCATGTGCAGTTGAGCTGATCGGTTCCCTCTAGGACAGAGAAAAATTGATTTGCATGCATGGACTACTTCTCCCAAGGCAGCATGTAAAGGCATCCCTTGATTCAAGGATCTATTTTTAGCAACTAGAGGTTACATGCAAGGACCATTTCAGAAACCTCCCACCAAGTATCTCTTTTCCTAGATTTGTGGCATGCACGTCACAACCTCGGTTTTATCAAAACTCATCAACGGGATGCTACAGAGCTTATTCCTCACATAGACCTTGCGGCTCTGACATCCCACATTGCATCTAGGAGTCATCGACACATTCAGCTTAGCTATTTTGGTGTAAGCCCGCCTTTCATGTCTTGTGTTGCATTTCTATCACTTTTTATGTTTTGCTTTGTGTGATTGCTGTCTGCTTGATTTCAATGAATGCTTGATGTCATTTTGATGCATGTTAGCTTGTAGAAGCATCGTTTCAGTTTTCGTTCGCATCTCACTTTTGTTGCTTGCATGACACTATTTTAGCACAGATGATCACCTTTGCGACAACTCGCTTCACGCGCATGCATGTTTTCCCATTTTCTGAATCTAGCACTTTCTGTTTGCATGTATGATCATACACTCTTGTTTGCACTCATCTCACCATGCATTCAGACTTCTCATGTTTTCAGTCATGCATCAGCTGGACTGGGCTACCTTGGCCTGGAAGTACCTTGCCCGCCTAGAACTACACATTTCCAGAAGTGAAGGGCCTGCCTTCTCTCTAGAAATTGCACAAGCCTAGCCCATGACTAACCTCCAGGCTTGCATTGTACAATTCTTGGAGGCAGTGTCCTGCTGGCCCTAGAAACTACGCAATGTAGTTTGCTGGTTGCATGTCACTGCTGACTGAAATTGCGCATTACACAAATTCAATCCTCAGTAGACTAGGTTGGACTGTGTATTGCATAGTTCCAGTAGTCAGTCACCCTCCTGATAGCCCGAACTGTGCTTTGCACAATTTTGGTAGTTGTTCTACCGACCTCCCGGTGGAAATTGTGCAACCTTCACGATCAATCACACAGGTATGTTGCAAGTCAGTCCTCAAGTTTGTTTTGGTTTTTGACTGAAAAATTGCTTTCCATGAGTGTTTCTATTTCTCTAGGCAGCACAGGTGCTTGTTTTCTTCTCAGCAACACAAGTACAACAACTTCCAAGACAGTAGAGTCAAAGACACTTTTAAGAGTGCAAGTGGGGATGTAGTCGGTAAAGTGTCTATGAAATTGCTTATCCACGAAGACATCAAGTTGTTCATGGACAAGGATATCAAGACCAATGGAAACAACATCACTGTGAGCAACACCATTAGCAGCAGTAGAAGGAAGCACACATGCACGCGATAGATGTAAGAGGAAGGTTGTTGATAGCATAGAGGAAGAGCAAAGCTACAAGTTCAAAGAAGATCCATCATGATGAAAGAAGCTTTGGAGATTGAGGCTATGAGGTGACAACGCGACATGAAGATCACCTGAAGGCAAAGAAATGAATAAAGGAGGAGTTGCATGTGTTGAAGCAACAACTCAAGGAAGAACAAGAGTTGCATAGACGAGAGAATGAGTTGCAACATGAATAGGTACAACAGGGGGCACAACATACATAGACTAATGAAAATGCACCCGTACAAGTTATAGATCCATCCCAGCAGCTGGCACGAAGTAGACAAGATGAGAAGTGTTGTTGACTGGATCTGAACGTGTATTTTGACAAGTTGATGCACACAACCACCAACACATGCTTAGAGATCAGAGAAAACACTGTGCATTGACATGTTGTTGGTCTGATCGCATCCAGGACGATGATGCACATGCTATCAGGCAAGTTGGATGGAGGAGCCATATCAATGTACCTGGATGCAAAGAAGGCAAGAGTTCACTTCAACAAGATGTCAGCATTGAGACATGGCACCATCATGGATGACCAAGCTTGGCATTAGTTCGCCACCATCGACCATCACAAGGATGTCAAAGAGTTGGTCTCACCACAACAATCTAAGTGTTAGTGATTTCTTGCATGGCTTGCTCAAGCCGTTTTGTCTCACATGGGTACATGTGCATTGTAATGTAACGTTTTGTCAAGTGTAAGTTCAAGTGTAAATTGTTGGATGTAATAATCATAGAGTAGATGAAGAGTCATGAGGGTAAATGAACTGTCACAGAGGGGAATGTCATGGGCCACCCCACCCTTTGCTATAAATAGTCCCTCATAACTCATGGTAAAGGCTTTTGGTCAGCCAAGCTTCGATAGGAGTATCTTAGAGAAAGATTGGACAATATTCTAACACACCTTGGCTTCTGCATTGCACAAAGCTAGTATATCTCTTTGGAGGAGTAGGTAGTTGTGGTTGTAACTTTCTGCTATCAGAACTAGTGGTTGGACATTGATGTATTGTATGACTGGAACTTACACTTCTTAATATAACAGAGCTAGCATGTTTCATGCATATGTTGTATTGTATTCTATGCTATGTGGTTTACTCTAAATGATATATATATTTGTTTGCTTATGCATGCATGTATGGACTATTCTGTATAAGTATGTATGAATCTTTATGAAATGTGTTGTTGGTTTAACCATCACTTTGGATTTCTCACTAACTTTCTTTCCAGCTGGTGATGCATCTTCGCTCGTGTGTTTCCTTCCAAGCCGTATACTATTACAGGTTTCCAAGGGGAACACTCACCTCACTCTTTGTGTGTTAGAACCTCTCATGCACCTTCCTTGACTTACTACAGCTATCACACCCTTGCTCCCAACAGGGACATCTTACTTACCTCTGTGCGAAACCGCGATTAAGGCATTATCGTACAACCCACTGCTGGGACTCCTACACCAAATGGTATGAGGTCTAATTGAGACTTCTTACCGGGGAGATCCCCTGACATGTTGGTGGGTCCAGCACCGTCAACAGGTATTGGTTTAAATTTTATAGTAGTTGGGGTAAGAGATGTTAGGTGTATTCTAATTTTTAGATGAAATAGGCTTTTCATTGGAATCCCGCAATACAATTTCAAGTAAGAATGTGATTTTTTTTTTTTGTTTAAAATACATTTTTGAATGCATAAATGGATTCAAAACACTAAAAAACCCTTGAGGCACTAGAGTTCTACAGATTACACAACTTAAACTTTAGTTTTTAAAAATTTCCTAGTTTTGGTTAAAATTAACAAGAAATTTATTGTGAATAAGTTAAACTACGCCATTTTTTTGTCCTTCAAAAGTGCTTTCATTAGATTTTCAAAATGGCATAGCTTACAAAAAATACCTCAAGAGTCCCCACTCTCTTGGGAGAGACATACATTGTGATATTAGGGACTGGAGTATACCAGTGGGGACAAATTACATACATTATTTCTGACAAGTGCTAAGGACTTAGCCTACTAATATGGACACAAAAATAAGCCTGAGTTAACATCATCATGTGAGGGAGGGGGGCGGCGAGGCATTACATGGGGAGTTTCAAAATACCCAACGCGGTCATGAATGTGGAATTTGATGTGCTCCACTCAAGCTTCCAAGCTGCGAAGATGGTCATTGGTACGTTGTTGACTACACCGGAGGTTGTCTAGTTACTCCAGGATTTCACTTTGACTGTAATGAATATTTGTCAAATACACCACAATCTCATTACGGTCCTCATACCTGTTGTCCTTGAGGATATCAATATTAAGCTAAAGGTGGCACAACTGATCTGTTATAGTTTCCAATGAGGCGGGGGGTTACAAGGTTGCCTAGAGAATTGGCTGGAGATATAGCATCAGCGTCCTTGGTTTCTGAACTGACTGAATTGGCAGAAGATGAAGAGTGCCTAGGCTCGAGATGACCAACCTAAGCTGGCTAACCCCTACCTCAGTGAGGACGACCCCATTGGTGGTGTTACATTGTGTTATATTCTTTCCATCACTAACCCATGTGTGGGGATTCACAGGGGGGATGGTAGGGCTCCTGTACGTTGTTTCGAGTGCTGCTGGTGTGTCACACTAGGGGAAGCTGATGAGCCTCATCATTGGGTATTATATGGGCCTTAATTCACCTCCTAGCTTAGTCAAACCAACTCTTCTCACAACTTATTACATGTTTTGATTATATTTTGTTTAATGAGATGAGTTAAAGTGAGATATTATGCCTAGTGGACTAATATGCATTGAATGCAGGTTTGAAAGAGAAAATCGAGGAATTTTGGCAAGACTAAGGTTTGAAACTCGAATGGAACAAGGGAGAGGGATTGTAGGAGGTAAATGCTCCTCATTTACTCCTCCTCCAATCGAATATTCCTCCATTAATCCCACCATATCGAATTGCAAGAAGCCAAGTCATGAAGATTAGAAGGCAGTAGAGCATGTGATAGACAAAGAGCTATTTCATCTCGCATTTGGGAGCCAAACCTCCCTAAATATAAGGAAGTCGTTGGAGACTTCAGTTGTATAAGTAGAGAGGCCTAGAGCCTCATTAGGATTCAAATTCTTGTTGTAAAAACTCTAGTTACTTTCAAGCTCCAGACTTGTGGAAGACTTTGTTGTAATTTTTTGTTTTGGTAATAATAATGAGATTTTTCTTGATCCAGTACTGAGTTGAACTCAGAGGGTTGAAGCTCTTGGGTTAGGGCCCAACCCTACCGGCAAAGGCTCCTCTTCTTGTATCTGTATGCTTAGCTTATTTTCATAGATTCATGCTTAAACTGTCTTTAGAAGTATTTCGTTGCAAGTAGTGTAGATTTAATTAACTATTTATCAGTTTGCTTCCATTTGTGCCTTACTTCAGTAGCAGGTTGGAAGGGATAAAAGAAGCACCACAAATATGTCAATAGGTGTCCTGGCCTCACTTCTTCCTTCTGGGATCATGACTTGAGGAAAAGACCCTTATGTAGCCCGAAAAAGACAAATTTCCATTTCCTTCATAAGATTTAGAGTTTGTTGTACTTAAAATAACATTTGATCATTTTTGCAAGTGTAGGATTTCATTGCCATCTCTTCTATCTTCATTCTTGCAGTAGATCTCATCCATGATTCCATTTTATTCAACAATTTCCTCATGCATAAAGTAGACAATTAGTTCACTAAATTCTGCTTTTCTAGCTCATGAGAATTCTTCTTGTTTACATGACTTTTTGGAAATTACACATGTTTGATGCAGAGCAGGTGCTTCAGAAGTAGAAAGAGATTCTATAACATGCAACCACCTTCCAAATTCATCCACTTATAGGCATTCCTTGTTATCATCAAAACCTTCACCAATTTCATCATTTTACATAGAAATTTCCTAAAGCATTTTGAGCGAATCCAACCATCTCCTAAACTTGGTTTTGGGGTTCTGAGTGATCCTAGGCCTTTTCCCACTCCATTACACCCATAAAACACCTTCCCTAAGCCTTCCATCACCTCCAACACCCATCGTTTTTCTCACGGCTGTATCATGTAGAAATATAGGGAATGCTATAGGTTTCTAGTACATCTTATAGGTTTTCCTGTAGTCGCCAGTTTTGAGGCCGAATTGAGGGAAAATCTTTAGGAAGCCTCCCAAGGTCACCAAAGGGTCTCCCAAACCTTCCAACCATCTCCTGAATCTTCCATCCATCCACCATCATCCCTAAACCACTTTCCACATCACAAAAATAGATTAGCTTGCACACTTGATTTTTCATGAAAAGGATAAAAAGACAAAACAGTTTATTATAGTCCTTTACATGCATAACAATAATGTTTGATGTTTTTAATTCCATGCCTAGGAAAGTAGTATTTTGTTCATGTTAATTTAACATTATTGCAAAGCATAGCTCTTAACAGTTAATTAGGAAATGGTGTGCCTTAGCATTGAATTTCATTCTTTTTCATTTTTGCAGTAGATCAACTCTCTCTTAGAGTAGATTTCTATTTCTTTCATCAAGGAAACAAGTTTCTTCTAATTCCATAGAAGTCTAGCTTGAAAACCCTACTGGTCTCTTGCCAGCCAAATAATGACAAAAGGTAGAACCATCACTTTTACTTGTGTATACAACACTGTCACCTCCAAGTTTGTACGAACCCTGGGTTGATAAAGTAAAGTTGGTAGCCCAAGAGTTGCAACATTCTAGCTGAAATATTGGTGCTTGTCACTTTTTGGTCTCCAACGACTTCCTTAAATTTAGGGAGGCTCGGCTCCCAAACTCGAGATGAACGAGCTCTTTGTCTATCACTTACTCGGCTGCCTTCTAATCTTCATGACTTGGCTACTTGCACTCCGAGTTGGAGGGATTAATGGAGGAATATTCGAGCGGGGGAGGAGTAAATGAGGAGGATTTACCTCCTACAATCTCTCTCCCTTGTCCCTTTCGAGTTTCAAACCTTAGTCTTTCCAAAAATCCTTGATTTTCTCTTCCAAACCTGCATTCAATGCATATTAGTCCACTAGGCATAATATCTCACTTTAACTTATCTCATTAAACAAAATATAATCAAAACATGTAATAAGTTATGAGAAGAGTTGGTTTGACTAAGCTAGGAGGTGAATTAAAGCCCTTATAATTTCCCAATGATGAGGCTCATCATCACCCCCTATTGAATGTGTTGCTCATCCTCTAATCAACTCAATCAATATCCATGTCTTTCATAGCTCTAGTGGCCTCCCTGACATCCCATGCCTTTTTTGTGGTTTCCTCTTCTTGTGCATAGAAACCTGCCTTCTTTTCTACCTCCTCCCACTGCCTCCTCTCTTCTTCTTCCTTGCTTCCTTCTAGCATCCCTAAAAGTAGTGGTGGACTAAGTCTCAAGCCAATCTAATTAAATTTGAGCCTTTGAATAGATTGCTTGTACATGGGTTTCCTATTCAGTGCTTCTCTCATTCTTTGAGGAGAGTGGTACTTTCTTATCTTTAAACTGTATGGCAATGTGTTCCATCTCCTTAGGAAAGCTTGCATGCTGTGATCCCCTAACAACTTGAACATGTCCGTAACATGTATAATTTCTTGCTCTTGGGAAGCAAGATACCTAGGTGCAAGCTGATGATCATTTGCAATTAAATTATGTGTGATAATGAGGGCCATTGGATTGGACGGCTCAACTCTTATCATAAGAGGCTCTGTTTGTTCTCTTGCTAATATCTTCTTCATTTCTACAGCCCTTGCTTCCTCATGGTTCATCCATGATGCCAAAGCCATCAAATGTAAATCTCTTAGCTTGGCATTAGGGTCCCATAAATTCATGTCTGTTAAGGCCATGTTATGCAAATAAAACTTAGAAATCATGGGCCTATCTTCCAATGTACTTTGATCACAGAGATCAATGAACTGTCTGTAATCCTGAAATGGCATGGTGCCTCTATGTGCTAGGGTCTTGATTTGGAAATGAAACCACTATTCCTTAAGGTATAGGGCATAGGATTTAGCTGGTATCCTGCATTGGAATGCTTCCAAAGAGAGACTGGCCATGGATGCTAATTGATTTTCTCTTTCTTGCAGCTGTCCTTTCAACCATGCATTTTCTGTCTCTAACTAATTTTTTATTATGGCCTCTCTGTCCCTCGAGATACTTAGCTCTCTGCCCATCTCTTTGAGCTTCTCCTCCACGTGACCAATGTCCACTTGGCAATCTGCATCCATATATGAGTTTTGGCTTTCTGCTTCTCAAGCTCAAAGAATAATGGAATAACAATTTTGTGTGGAATGTCCCTGCTCCCTTCAATAAATCTGTAGTAGGAGTCAAGGTTAGGTTGGGGGCTAGGTTCCCTTAGCTTTGGGTCCTCTTCTTTAATTTCTCGCTGTAGGCTTCCCTCCTTCCGATCTGAGCAACCGATTTGCAGGGGACTCGGAGGAGGGAATCTTTGAGGAATCTAGGGGGATCTAAAAGATTCCCTAAGCCCTAGATTTTCACTTTCTCAGAGTTCATAAATTTGACAGTTGATTTTGCACTATTCAACACCACAAATCTAATGATACATTTAGATTTTCCATTTGCTCATTCTATTTTTCAGCCACTTTTCTAAGTGGAATGCAAGTGGCAGCATTCATGTGCGAGCAACCATTTCCATGAGATTCGACACCGTGAGATCGATGGTACGACTAGCTTCAATAGTTTGACATACTTTTCTTCAGATGGCCCCAAGATGTGAGGTATATGCAGTGTGTTCATGTACTTCTTTTGCTATGCATTGTGCTACAAATATCCCTATTTGATGTTTGATTTGGGATCTTATCTCTTACTTGTTTTCATGATTCCTGTTTGATGTGATGCGGAATCATCTATGTGATGTACTTGTTTTCATGATTCATCATGTTTTATTTGAGATCCCTTTGTCATTATGTTGATGGGATACTCATGTTGTCGTCATGTATGTTTGCATTGAGATCCCTTTTATGCCATCTTGGCAGGATGCTCATCATGCATGAGTTTTGTATCATACTGATAGGAATCTTTTTTACTAATAGTTTCTATAGTGGAACATCTCTTGGCGCCACTCCTGCATGAGGTCATTTTCCTTATATGATATCAACATCACCTCTTATGTACATCATCACTATTGACAACACTTAATGCAGCGACCTACACCATCTTGACATCGGGGCCCTGAGATGTAGTCCCTCCTGGACAAACTCCATTATCAACGACTTCTGTTTTCATGTGTTGATGATTGACATGCTCATCTTCTTTACAACATATAGATGTATTCACTTATGTTCCTTTAAAAATTCAATTTAACACATCACGAAAGTAAAAGGTCTTGGAAGGGTCCTTTGTCACACCCGGACCTGGATCAAGTGGTATTAGAGGTGTCATATGCTTTTGAGACAAAATCGAAATCATCGAGGAAAGAGAATCATGGGAACCCATTCCCATCATTCCATGACAGTTTCCATTGCAAGGAAAGAGCTGAGGCAAGCTCTCATCGCCATACTTACACCAGAGATGGCAAGGAAAGGTATAACTACTCTCGACTTTTGAATGTTCATTTCGATTATAATCATGTTGTTATTGATGGACGTAAAACATGTACCTTTTTTGGATTACATAACCATACATTTTCTAAGTGTTTGAAAAGAATAGCAGCGCAAACAAAGAAGAGGTGTGAGAGACCCTCTCAACAACAGGTAAAGAAACATGTTAAACAGATCTGGAGGAAGAAGACTTATTGCATTCACTGCGATAGAAGTGGCCATCAAAGAACCACATGTTGGAGGCTCCATCTAGAGCAATGCCTTAAAGACAAAACATCGATGCATGAACCAGGTGAAACAATTGTTCGACAAGAAAAACCACCACAGGGAGGTGACCCATTCACATTGATAAGTGAAAAATGGTTTCTAGATATGTTAGCTTGTCACAATCGTGCTTTTGTAAATCATTTGTTGCATTTTAAAATGTAAAAGTGATGATGTGTTTTACATCACTTGTTAAGAAACAATGATGTCTGGTCTTATTTTGTGTTGCATGATAAACTGTGAAAGTGATGTCGTGTCTCCATCAGTTGTCAAAGAAAAAATAGTGTTTGGCCTTATTTTATAAATCATGTGTTGTAATGATGATGTGTTTTCCATCACTTGTTGAAGCAGTGTTGATATGTTGGCCTTGTTTTCATAGCTGGAGTATGGTGTCCATCTTGATGTAAACTTGACCACCGTGTATGTGTTATAAACTTGTGGCGAGTTTGGGATGCTTGGGTCATTAGTTGGTCATGTAAGTCAAGAAAGTAATTTGCAAAAAAGTGTACTAGAGGTTGCAGGTGTCAGCTCATTGCTTAAAGCTCCGAAGAACAAAGGTGAAGGAGATGGAAGTGAGGCCTTTCAGGACGCTTTTGATGCAGACAAGGTACAAAGAAGTTGCAGGTTATTTTTCATGCTTTTGGGGGACCCAAATCTCCTTAGTGGGGAGGATTGATCCAGGTGGCTCTAGAGACACACATAGGACAAAGAGGGCTTATGAAAGCTCAAAAATCAAAGTGTTTAGATTATGCTCAAACTAGGTTCATATTGAAGATCTCGTCATCGTGATCGCGCTGGTGTGAATGGTTCGTCAATCCAAGTCCGGATGAGGACGATAGAGGTAGTCAAAGTTTTGGTTGAACTTTGCTGACTCGGCAAGTTAATGGAGACACAATTTGGACTTTTTTTAGTGGACGGAATCTGGCCAACTCCGGCCAGATTCCGGGCGAAATTATCGCCTTGTTAAAAAGATTCCTTCAGTCAAAGTACGAGAATTTTCAAAAATCACATTCTTATATATAATTAAAAAATATATAAATAAAGGAGGTGGTGGGCCAGCACCCCCATGACCCCACACCATAAACCATACACATTAAAAGGCCAGAGCTGGTGGGAGTTGAACCCACGGCCGGTGGGAGGGTTGGCTTGGCCCACGCGGCAGCCCCACATTGAACACCAACGTAACCTCCATACCATTTAATGTGCCTTTTCAATGAAATACGCCCAATCCTAATATAAGTTTGCAGGAGTATGGGGTGGGCCTCCTAATGTGGACCCAACCCCACAAACCAAGGCAAATGAGGTTTTGAGTTAAAAACTATAATGTATAAAAAAAGGGAGGGGCAGGGTTTGACCACCCGACCCCTCCTCAACAAACTGCTAATCTTACCCAGATGCCACAACAACCTTATTGATTAATCTGCCCGAGAATTATATAAACCTTCAATTGCACAGTGCGCCTAGGACACAACATGGAGGAACCAGTAGTGGGCACAAAAATCAAGACAAATATTAATTTTCTGATTAATTTTTAATGCAGGTGGAACCATGATTGAGCTAAATATCCAAGAGGGTGAAATTTTTGTTGTGTCCAAATTGGAAAAATTTTGTGTTGATTTTACACCTCTCATGGACACGAACCCAAGGGTGCAGTTAGTTTCTTGATCTGAGAAGCCAATTTGCAGGGGACCTGGAGGAGGGAATCTTTGAGGAATCTAAAAGATTCCCTAAGCTCCAAATTTTCGCTTTCTCATAATTCAGAAATTTGATAGTCAATTTTGCACTATTCGATGCCACAAATCTGATGGTACATTCAGATTTTCCATTTTCTCATTCTATTTTTCTGCCACTTTTCTAAGCGGAATGCATGTGTCAACATTCATGTGCGAGCAACCATTTCCAAGAGATTTGACGCCATGAGATTGATGGTACGAGAAGCTTCAACAGTTTGACATCCTTTTCTTCAGATGGCCCCAGGATGTGAGGTATATGCAGTCTGTTCATGTACTTCTTTTGCTATGCATTGTGCTACACAGATCCCTATTTGATGTTTGATGTGGGATCTTGTCTCTTACTTGTTTTCATGATTCCTGTTTGATGTGATGCGGAATCATCTATGTGATGTACTTGTTGTCATGATTCGTTATGTTTTATTTGAGATCCCTTTGTCATTATGTTTATGGGATACTCATGTTTTCGTCATGTATGTTTGCATTGAGACCCCTTTTATGCCATGTTAGCACGATGCTCATCATGCATGAGTTTTGTGTCATACTGATAGGAGTCTTTTTGACTGAGAGTTCCTGCAGCGGAAATCTCTTGGCGCCACTCCTGCATGAGGAAATTTTCCTTGTATGATAGTGACATAATCTATTATGTACATCATCACTATTAACAACACTTAATGCAGTGGCCTACACCATTTTGACATTGGGGCCCGAAGACATAGTCCCTCCTGCACGAACTCCGTTATCAATGACTTATGTTTTCATGTGTTGATGATTGACATGTTCCTCTTCTTTACAGCATGTAGATGTATTCACTTATGTTCCTTTAAAAATGCATTTTAACACATCACAAAAGTAAAAGGTCTTGGAAGGGTCCTTTGTCACACCAGACCTCGATCACTTCATCATCATAACCTCTTAATTTTTCAAAATACCCCATCCAATTATGCCTTGTGAATATTTCTAACCCTTGAGGGTGTTGGTGGATTCTCACAGTGTTAATGGGCCCCCTTCTATTAAACCCCCCTGTCATTTTGGTTGGTAAATTTTGAGGAGATGAGATGGTGGATACAAGTTTTGAATGCAAAATTAAATAGCTGAAAGAACTATGGAGACAACTCCCTTACACAACTGCAAAATTCACTCAATAGTAGGGTATTTTCTGTTATATTCCCTTTGAAAAGGGGAAGTAATTATAGAGCCTTCCTCCTCATAGTGTTTATTATAGCCAACCCCTGTGTTTTCCCTTCTGAAACTCCTCTTTTCCAATCCTGTAGACTGTCTATCTATATCCTGTAGGATTCCTGTGCGATCCTATAGAATTTCCTATGTAATCCTGTAGGAAGTCCTGTGCAAGAGACAGATGGAATTTTCCTCTTCTGTAGGTTGACTGGGTATGAGAGTGACTTTGCTAGAGTGATCCTCGAGGAAATGAATGCATGAGTGCATGGGGATCAACCAATATTTCCTCTTATGGCCGAGTTAGGTGAGGTGGTGTGCTGGCAGTGGAGGTACGTTTTCTATTTTTGGACCATTGGTCCCCACTACCACCTCATCATTCCCCTCTCCTCGTAATCAACTCCTAGTTCATGAATCTATAGACTTAAATGTTTTTGTCCTTCTCCTCTCTTTCTTTGACTTGACTGCTGCCACGTGTGGGAGGACCAACTGTTTTGTCTTCGTCGACTGAGCGAAGGTGGCCAAGTTAACTGGCCACCTTTCACTTATAAACCAACTTACTCATAACCTTTACATCTTTTGACTACATTATGAAAATGAGAGAGTGAAGTGAGATACTTACCTATGGTGCTAATACCTTGTTGTAGTTGTTGAAGACCTGAGTTGCTTGTTGTGTGTTCGATGCATGCTACTTTTCCTTCCTTTTTTTATTGCTCTCTGATGATTCCTTTGATATGCAGGTACTTGGTGTTGAAGATGATGGTGGTGTTGTTGCTCTGGAGCTCCTTCTTCCCTTATATCTTCATGCTGGAAGCTTGCTGCTACTCATGATTTTTATTCCGTGGGATAGGTTGCTACAGGATTTCCTACAGGATGTCCTGTAGCTCCTTCTCCCTCAGAATTTCTAATCATTTCTTCTGATGGGATTTTGAGGATGATGACATGGATTGAGAGGAAGACCAGGAGTGTGGAGAATGAGAAATATTCAGGTGCTTCTCCCTTCTGCTCTCTGTTTCATTTTTTTTTTCTCTGTATTTTCTCTTGAAGACTTGTTGAAGCCTCGAAAATCGCTACAACAACATGGGGGAGACCACCCGGTCCGGACAGTCGTTAGCAGCTCCTTTTCCATTTGGAATGGTGGTTCCGACTGGTTCAACTAGGTCCAGTTACCTTCTCTCAATCTCCAATGGCTTCAAAATATGACTTTCATTCACCAATGGAAAAGAGACATCAGATCGTCCTTCTAGCTGATCATGCAAGAAAGTGATCCTTAAGCTGATTTAGGGCTCAGCCAATCCACTACTAAAGTTTGCCTCTTTGGAAAGAGGACTTGAAAGAATTCAGGAATTAATCTAAATGCAAACTTATGCTAAGATGCAAGCAAAAGAAACTATCCTAATCCTATCTCAATTAGGCAGCTATAGATCTAACCTAACTAAGAGCAGGTATTTAAAATATTAAGATTTAAATGTCTCATTTATAATGAATATCAAGTTAATGAAATAGTTCAATTAACTGACATTATGGATACCAAACACATCCTATTGAGATCCTTTAACTGAAATAATTAATCAACAACACTCAGGAAGTAGTTCACAAAATGGTATTGATCATTTAATCAGTAACTTGAATAATTAAACAATAATATGCGGAAGAAGTTCACAACATATCACTATCTATTCATCCAATA
>APFE030037408.1:46219-74777 GCA_000404065.3 Pinus taeda | reverse complement strand
ATTATATTGTGACCCCTTAGACTCCTATATATAGAAGGGAGGTTTATTCATTTGTATCATCCAAGAATTGTTCATTTGCGTAATGTAAAGGAGGTTGGCCCCTTGAAGAGGCTAAATTCTAAGGTGTTGATCTATCTTTTCTATATTTTTGTGAGTTGGTTTCCTAACAGACTATGAGAGAGAGAGAGAAGGGGAATATAGAGAGAGGAGGGGAAGAGAGAGAGGGAGAGGAATACAAAGGGAGAGACAGTGTATGTTTTGGGGGTGAGAAGGAGAGACAAGGGGAGATAGAGATATATATGGGGGGGAGGGTAGAAGAGAGAGCCAAAGAGAGGGAGGGAGGAAGAGAGATAGATATGGAGAGAGAGAGAGAGAGGGAGAGAGAGAGAGAGGAATAAAGAGGGAGGGAGAGAAGGAGAGGAAGAGGGAGGGAGAGAGAGATAGATAGATAAGTAGAAATGGAGAGAGAGTGTGAATGTTTGGGGGCTCAAATAGAGATATAGATGGAAGGGGTAGAGAGAGAGAGAGAGAGAGAGAGAGAGAGAAGGGGAAGAGATAGAGAGTGAGAGGTGGGACTCAATTTCTAATCCTATTTGATCTTTTTCACTAGATGCATTGATTTAAGTATAGATTTCAATTTCTAATCCTATTTAATACCTTACACCTGATGCATTGATTTCAATGTAGATATTGATTTCTACTCCTAGTATTTGATTGCTTGCACTAAATTCATTGGTTTCAATGTAAATATTGATTTCTAATCGTATTTGATCGCTTGCACTAGATGTATTAATTTTAGTGTAGATGTAGATTTCTAATCCTATTTAATACCTTATACTAGATGCACTGATTTCAATGTAGATGTTGGTTTCTATTCCTATTTGGTTGATCGCACGAGATGCATTGGTTTTAGTGTAGATATTGATTTATTATCCTATATGATCACCTGCACTAGATGCATTGATTTCAGTGTAGAGGTCTATTTCTAATCTCATTTAATACCTTACACTAGATAAATTGATTTTAGTGTAGATGCTGATTTCTACTCCTATTTGATTGCGTGCACTAGATGCATTGGCTTCATTGTAGATATCGATTTATAATCCTATTTGATTTCTTGCACTAGATGCATTGATTTTAGTGTAGATGTTGGTTTCTAATCCTATTTGATTGTTTGCACTAGATGCATTGATTTTAGTGCAGATGTTGATTTCTAATCCTATTTGATTGTTTGCAGTAGATGCGTTGATTTCTAATTTGATGCAACTAGATGTATGATGTACATTAATTTTAAAGTAATTAGATTAATAGTGTGCATTGATTTCAATGTAATCACATCTCTGCCCTTCCATCTATATCTCTATCTCCCATTATATGTCCTTCTTTATCTCTTTATCTCACCCCCTAAACATACACACTCTCTCTCCATATCTATCTCTCTCTCTCTCTCTCTCCCTCCCTTTTCCACTCCCTCTCTCTCTTCCCATTCTCTCTCTCTCTAACACTTCTATCTCCATATTTATATCTCTTCCTCCATCCATGTCTTTGCCTCTCCCTTCTTCCCTCTCTCACCCCCCTCCATGTATATCTCTATCTCACCCCCAAAACATACAAACTCTCTCTCAGTTTGCGCACATAAACATTATTCATGACGTGAATCGTCTTCTTTGTTACAATAATTCAACCATAAATACAATACTTGAATTTTCATCCTAAATAAAATGTTCACTTACCTATAATGTCTTCTTCTTAAAACTATAAACTAGTTGTAATTGGATACATTCTTATTATTCCCATTTTCCATCATTCAACATTGTTAATCACTTTCCATTCAAAAGTGGTAATAGAAAATAACTAATAGGTGTGACAGTAGAAGAAAATAGTTTCATATTCATTGCAATGAAGATTGTTTGTAATTCACTATATTCTTATTATTCACATTTTCTATTGTTCAACATTGTTACATTGTCACTTTACAATTAAAATTTTTATTTCATCATTTTTCATCTTACTAAGAGTCTCTCTCATCTCAACAAACTGAGGTAACTAAGAAAAGTCAAGGTTAAATTGACCAAATTAATATTAGACATATTTAACATATTTAAAATGATCAAAATAATTATATGTTCAACAAAAATTGAAGTAACTAAGCAAAGTTAAAGTTAAATTGACCAAATTAATATTAGACATATTTAGCATATTTAAAATTATCAAAATAATTATATGTTCAACAAATTTTGTATGACTGCACATGATTGAAATAAACCTAGATCCATCTTAACCCCTGATCTATCAAGCGCCAAGAGGGATCAAACCTCTCGAGGTGCATATCTTTCCTCAAATTTTGCACTAAAAAATTAGGTTTGCACCTTTGCACCTCGAAAGATGGCGCTTGATAAATCTAGGGTTAAGATGGATCTCGACTAGTTTATATAATTATAATTATTAATAATAAACATAAATATAAAAAACACATTAAATTTTAATTAATTAATTATAAAGTTTAAATTAAGTTTATATTTATTGAGATTTATAATATAACTATAATTATTGATAATAACAAAAATATCAAAAACACTTTTGAATAAGCAAACCTACTTACTTAGCACCTACTTACCTTGCAACTACTTACCTAACAACTAATTGTCCATGGTATGAATAAAAGATACCACTATCTCAAATGGAGATTCCAAACATGTAAATAGACTTTACAATATTATTGGTCAATCACATGAATTATTAATATTACATGCTCAAAAAAACCCATCCTATATATTCTTACTTTAATTTTAAATAACTTTTATTAATTCAAATTGAAAAACATATATTGGGTAGATGAAATCTTTATCTTAACTAGGATTTAAAATATTTTCCATAAAAAATAAATCTTATTATTAAATTAAAATATTTTAGAAATTTATTCCAAAATCAAATAACCAGCCTAACATAAATATCTAAAATATATTTAATGTTATAAAAAAACCTTTAAAAACATCATAACTAATATAATAATAATTTAACAGAGATGAATCATACATATCTAAAAACTTATAAAAGAATAATAAAATATTGTCAAATTCAATATAAAATTTTAACACTAAATTCTAAATCTCATATCTATACCCACCATGAAAAAAAAATAAAAAAATTAACATTATAATTTCCTAGCGAACTATATGGGAGTGGACCCTCTCAAATACTATTTATAATTTTCTGCATCATTCGAAGTACTATTTTATGGTTATTTTATTTCAGTGGTTGGAATTTGTTAAGATCATAACGATTTATAACCTCATCAGCAAATAGGCTCAACTTAAAATGGATGAGGCATATGGTGTATTTTTTCACGATCGTTTAATGGAACCTTAAAAAAATTGAAGGAGAAAGGTTTTGTCGACTATTACTTACCGTCTTAATCATTATTAAAATCATTAATATTAATAATAAATAATATTAATGTTTATTAATTTAATATTTATTAAAATTTTATTATAAATTTAAATTTATCAAATATGAAAAAATTAAACTTTTTAATGAAATTTTTATTATTATTTAAGTTTTTGTGTGGTATACTTTTAATATTTTAACAGTAAATACATAACAAAAAATACACTTTAAAAAATTTTTGATTTTTTTTAATATTTCGAGAATCCAAGTTTTAGATAAATTATATTAGTTTATTTTTTTCAAATGTTTATATATTATAGTATATTTATTTATTTAATTTATATTTCCACATCAATGTTGTAAATTACTTTGTTTACTTTTTTTTATACTCAATTATGGGAAGAGATTTTATTTTTTCTTATTTCAGGTCATTGATTAAAAAACATTGTTTATTACTTTATATATATAATTATATATATATAGTATAGTATATTATATAATGAAATAGTATTATTAATTTTATTCTCATTTATTTAAATATTATTAATATATTTAAATTTTTAATACTAATTAGAATAATATAATCTGGAAAAATAGATATTTTAATGGTTATTTTTTCCATTTATTTTAATATTATTAATATATTTAAATTTAAATTTTAACTAAAATATAAATCTAAATTTACTGTATAAAAATTATTTTGGTCTTGAAAATAATTGTAAAACGGAAAACTTGGTAATATGGGATAGAAAGAAGTTTCTCTTTGAAACTTTAGTCACTGGGTTATCTTATATGGATGTGAGGTTTGGGGTTGTAACATTATTTTGGTCTTGAAAATATTGTAAAATGGCAAACCTAGTAATGTGGGATAGAAAGAAGTTCCTCTTTGAAACTTTAGTCGCTCCAGTTATCTTATATGGATGTGAGGTTTGGGGTTGTAGCATTTCTAGAGAATCCTAGAGAAAAATTGAGCAAATCCAGAAGCGTTTTATAACGTATAACCTCAAAATTAAAATCAACACACCCTATCCTATTCTCCTTATAGAAGTGGGTCTTTCCCCCCTATGGAGAGCCTAGCTAGTTGTACAAGCACAACTTAATAACATAGGAGACCATAGACTTCCTAAGCTAGCTTTAAATTCCAGCCAAAACCACCTAAGGCTCAAATGAGGTTGGTATAAAGACACTACCTAGTTAAACCATTAGGAGATTGATGAGAATTTTGCATTGCAAAACATTAATAACATTAAAAATATTGTTACTTCTAAGTTCAAAGAAAAATGTGGTGTGAGAAAGATTTAGCAGCTAAAAGAAACTTAAGATATTATAAGGAGGTCATCAACCCCACCCTAGAAGATCAAAAGTATCTCTCTCTTTTAACTAGCTCAAAGAAGAAAATTAATATAGCCAAGATTAGAACGAACTCTCATGAGCTCCATAGTGAAATAGGTCGTTGGGTAGTTCCTAAAACACTATGAATGGAAAGGTTCTGCCATCTCTGTGAGAATAGAACATCGAAGATGAAAATCACTTCCTCTTAGAGTGCCCCGCTTACAACCACATTATCTTAGTTTCAAAATCCTTGTTGCAACACTGACCTTCCTAGCCTTTTATGTTGTCAAAATTACAGTGAGCTCGGGAGGCTTCTCTCCAAGATTTTTGAGTATAGGAATAAAGTCTTAAATCAAACTAAATAATTAGTTTCTTTAAGTCGAATAGACCAAATTTTGGTCTCAATGGAAGTTAACCATTATCATCATCATTATTATTTTAATATAATATTATTAAATTTAACATAACTTATATTGTTAACTACTAATAAAAAATAAACTATTAAAATTATTTTTTTATATTTTATTATGATAAACTAACTTAATTTTTTCTTAGAAAAGAACAAAAAAATATATAAAAAAATGTAAACCTGATTAACCTTTCCACCCAAATACCCATTACAAACATTAAGTAAATTACCTAACTTATAAAAAAAAATTAGGTGTATTTTTAATGGCCTCAGTAGCTGTGGGATTGACGGTGCCTTTTCAGTTTTATATATACTATAATCCAAATTTACACTGGATTTACAACAGTATATAGGAAAATATAATAACAACCAATAAAGATTAAAGCTTATTTTATTTTATTTACTGTTTTTTCATTTAAAACAAATTAAGATATATTTACATTAAGTATTAAAAAATACTAAATATTAGTTTATATATATATATATTAATTAGTCCTTAGTATTAAAACTGAGATATGTGCCTTTGATTATGATTAAGGGCCCCACCTTCTATCCATAGAGTAATCATGAAACTGCCTTAAATAAGAGGCACGTGAATAAGGTACCAACTCAAACACCGCAATCAAGCTAGCCAAAAAACAAATGAATATATAAACCACATGAAGTGTTATAGTCTATATTTACTTTTAAAAACACCTAACCTACTTAACAACTTGATTTTAAAGGTTTTTCCTTGAGAGGTACGGAAGTATTAGAGATTACCAATTTACCTTGACTTCGTTAACATTTAAATGATCAACAAAAGGAGTTTGGATGAACCATTGCATTATAATATGAATTTGATCACATTGTTGATGGTGAAATGATAACTAGGCATATGTAGGATTCCATTGGATTTTGTTGATAGTGAAATGATACTGGGCATATGAATGATTCCATTTCACATGTCTTTAGGTTCTTATTAGGGAAAGAATTTTGAATAAACTCCATATACTTTGTTATGCGTTTTCATGTGATGAAATGTTGGTTGTTGGCGCTATAAAAGTTTAAAGCAAATTCAATTTTAAATGTGATATTTCCCGGAGTACATAGGCATGGAATACATAAACATATTAGAAAATTGTTTCGAGTTCATAATTTTAGTCCATTTTAATTTTGTATGTGGTCAAAGAATTTTATCAATACATCTTTAGCTCCCCTTAGATTAGCCCATTTAAGGATTGGATTATCTCGATGTGGAAGTGGGAAGCTCCCCTGAAACTTAAATGATTCTTTTGGTTGGCCTTATTCAACCACATATTCACTTGGGAAAACTTGCTGAAAAGGGGACTGTTTAGTCCAAGTGTATGCCTTATGTGCAGTGTTTCCCTTGAAGATTTCATATACCAGTTCTTGAAGTGTCCTTTTTCCATAGATATTTGGGGTAGAATCGCTGACACGTTGAAGATTATAGTGGAGTGGGACTAGCCATCCATCATATCATGTCTTAGGCATTGGCCTGTGAAGCATAGACCTTTCAGAATTATCCCTCTGTATGTGTTTTGGGGGATCTGGAGAACCATGAATGCAATTGTATTCGAAGGAAGATCTCCAAATGCTCACTCGATAAGTATTAAAATTGTTGTCCACTTTATGGAGATTGGTCTTGGGGTGCCTAGGGCTCCCCATCGCCCTACAACTTTCAAGGATTTGGGAGACTCATGTCTAGTAGAATTCTTTAATGGTGCCTCAAACAGAGGTAGGTGTGGATGCAAAGTGCTCGTCAAATTACTCCTTCTTCGTGAATACCACTTCTATTGACATGAAGGAGAGGGGACAAATTACCAGGCTTATATTATTGCATTATGGGGGATCCTACTCTTAAAAAATGAATATATTAGCTAAAAACTAAATGGCTCTCTAGGTGAAATACCTAGAGACTGTACAAACACTCACACAAGCCCACTTCCATTGAGTCAGATGAACCTCAAATATATAGGCTTTCACACTAACGGGATGGTTTCAACCACTCCCTAGATATTAGGATATGATGCCTAAGATTAGAGTCTCAAATCTACCATCATTATAACAACAATCTAAGTTTAGCTTTCTCCATTACTTCCAACACTCCCCCTTAATGGAGAAAGGGTACTGAACAATAACATACGCCTGCTGGTTTAGTCATGGCTAGGCTTACAATAAAAACGTGAAAAACTTGGTAACAGAGATTTTCATTTTGACATTTTTGCTTGTGAGTCCATGCTTGTTCATCTTGAGTCGAGGCTTCATCTTCACTTTCCTCGCCATGAGGTAGTGATGCATCTTCACCTCATTTCTTCCCTAGTGATGGAAAGCTTGAATTCTTATTCTCACCCTTCTCAATATTATGGCAGGCTGGATAGGAGAATTTCCCCTCTCACTGTTTCTGATGTCAACCATCTGAACGTCAACTATGATGTCTTCATCATTCATTGATGTAATGTCTGCACACACAGAAATATTAATGAGTTCATCACAATTTAAATTCTCTCCAACTTTGTCTTCTTCTGCCACGTCTTTGCAATCAGCTTCATGTGGCTCGTCCAATTGATCTTTAACACTTTGTTCCTCTTTACACCCTTCTTGAAGATCAACTCGTGTGTCTTCAATCTCAGGATCTTGCACAATAGACTGTGCCTCTTGATTCTCGTGGTCATCAACAAAACCACATTGTTTTTCTGAAATTTCTTCTGACTAGAACATACTATCCATGCTAATGCCTCCAAATGCCCACATGAGAAAAACATCATCATCAGAATAAAAAATATCTGAAAATATAGACATGTTGTTAAAGTCCAGCTTATCTCGCTTTATCTTGCTTTGAGATTTCTTTTCGACTCCACACGGTCCTCTAACGAGCTCCAACAACCCTGTTACCACGCAGGCGGGAAACTTCTCCCTTTGACAACTCTTCAACTGTAGAACCTTGTAGACTATGGCTTTTGTGCCATGCAGGTCTCAGTGCCCTCGGCTCTGGCGACGAGCAATAAAACAACCTCTCACAAGCTGGAAACACTATCAATATCTAATTTTGATGTATGTAATTAGCAATTTCTGATAACACATATTTATGAAGATGGGTTCAAATTAGCAAGAACTTTCACATTTTCATTGTGGCATATAATAACTTAGAAGAAAATTTACCCAATTGGTTTTGGGATCTCCACAACCTGCAACTTCTAGGTTTCTCAAACAATAAGATTTCCAGGACAAATTTGCTAGATGACACTGACAACAATATACCACACATTGACGTCTTCTTCAGCAGTTTCAGTCTCCACCACGCTGTGCGGGCCCAGATATACTATTATATACTATAGATATAGATATATTGTTGTGCCATCTCCACACATCCCTCCTTGCGGCCTAAACACCTCCTCCTTAGGCTGAATTCCTCTACGACCACCGCTGCCAATGTTCCACAAGTTCTATGGCCTTTAGCACGCGGCCCCCAACACAGGGCCAGTCCACGCAGACAACGATCCACCTCGAGTCTTCGGCCTCTTTCATGCAGCCTCTACCACAGCCTCTGCTCCGGAGTTCTCACACCCTCGCACGATCTCCACAGCAATCCACAACCTTTTTCCATGCAGCAACCTCCTATGGCAAGTCTCCTCCATGACAGACCTCCACGATCGGAGCAACTATACTCCATGCAACCTCTGAGTAGGTTGATCCCGCAGCTTGTTACCACAGCCAATTCCTAAACAGAGACATGCATGTTATAGACATATTTGGGCACTGCAACCCCAATCACATACATCCATAAAACCAAGGGCTTCTAAGTCCCTAAAAGTGTTGTTTCATACCCTAAAGGAGCAACGTACACTGATTACATCATCTCCTAGAAGTTCTCCCTGAAAAACTGCTCAAAACTGGTCAAAATTGGACCATCTCACCTGCCCCATGGTCAGGGTGCGATGCATCTCACCTATTACACACGGGGGGTGCAATGCATATTGAAAAGCCCTTCTATAGGGTGTGATGAGCGAGAGTAGACAAATGGCAGAGACAGTTTGCAAGGTGGATGATCATGGAATCTTCCAGAAACTTCTCCTGTGACACTTGCCTCTCTGAATTTGCCCAGGGATGAGTAAGAGACCATGAAATCTCCAAGTGGAACTAAGAACTATCAGAGAAATGACACTAATCAAAATCCCATAATCTGACTCACCCACCTACAAATATCTATATATGGATCCCTCATCCTAGAGATCCAGAGGCTGGAATCTTGTATTTTGTAAGGAAGTGTTGTTGGTTTCTCTGTGCAACATTGTTGGGTGATCTAAGCTTTTCATGAGGTGAAGAGGGCTTTCATGCTGGGAGGATGGCACTGGGTCAGACCAATGGGTTGTAATCCTCTCTTCTACTACTTCTATCAATAAAGCTATTTGAGTTTTCCTCCATATGTTTGTGTATCTCTGAATCTTCTCTTGATATATGCATTTGTATGGTTAATATATATCTGATCCTATATTGTTTATGGTTATAGATCTCTGTGCTTTGATGGTATTATGTTGCTTTAACTCTACAGGTGTTCTTTGAAGCGGGACAAGTGAGGAAGGAGTGGGAAAGATCTGTCAAAGGGGAGAGGAAACAAGCAAGGAGCCAAGTAGAAGACTAAGGTTGGTACTCTCTGCTTCTCTCTCATCTATCTCTCATAAAGGAAAACGCAAGTAACTTTAGTTTGTTTGTTTTTAAGATAGCTACCCATCTTAATGGGACTAGCAGCTCTGAATGGACACTAGCTTTCCCGATAACAAAATGGTGACTTCGCTGGGGAATGAATAGCTTGTTTTCTTGTTTATATTTGTTTGCTTTATAAACTACAGACGAAGCCTGAAGTTAAGCCAGCTAGCCTTTGAGCTGCATTTGCTATGCAAGTGCAAAGTAGATCAATGCTACTTCAGTCCATCTACGGGTTTTGTTTATAAACTGAACAACTGACTTGCAAACATCCTAATTGCCCTGGTGGTGGTTCAAGTAACCTCATTAGATCAACCCCTGTACTTTGTATTTACTAACTATCATTAGCTCAACTTAAATCCCTGAACTAAGTTGCAAACTGTGAGCAAAAAACCAAGCCCAGTCTCGTCCCTAGACCATCGTATTGTCTCCTTTTGATAGTCTGGATGCATCGCACCTCCCGTGTGCTGTAGGTGAGATGCATCCCTGTTTCCCTGTGTTATAGGTGCGATGATCAGATAAGACTGTTTCTGCCTCCATATTTTGGTTTTTCTTCATTGTCTTCAGCTTGATTCATGAGTTTTTCTATTTGTGATCAATATACCACTGTTGAAACTCCCTTCCTTTGCATTATTTAGCCACCATTGTACAAAGAATTGTGAATGTTTTTATGTATTTTTCGCCATTTACAGTTCTCCTTTACAAAAAGTAGCTTAATCAAATTGTCTTATTTTGATTTGGAAGTGTCTCAAGTGTCGTTTTCAATCAAAGAAAAGAATCTTACTCTTTTTATAGTTGATTACACTATTACTCTTGTATTTGATTTGAATTAATAGTATTTCAAGTGTCGAAAGCAGTTTTCAAATTAAATTTGAAAGTGTCGCTCTTAGCCTTCCTTTCGTTTTTTAAATTCGAAATCGCAAAGTGTCGTCTTAGCCTTCCTTTCTTTTTTTGAATTCGAAATCACAAAGTAGTTTTCCTTTCATTTTTTGAATTCAAAATCACAAAGTATCGTCTTAGTCTTCCTTCTGTTTTTTGAATTTGAAATCGCAAAGTGTCGTCTTCATCTTCCTTTCATCTTTTGAAGAGAAAATTGTTAGTACTGTCGCTTTGAAAGAAAAGATAGTTCAAATTTGTACTTAGCATTCTTTTTTGTCATTTACACATTAAGAAAGTGAAAAAAAAATACATGCATATGCATTTGCATTTATACTGCTTGTTGATTTTGATTTAGGATAGTGCATCTAGTGTGTGCTCTCTGCTCTATGTTGAAAGAATTTCACTTCTCTTTCCTTAGTAGCTAGGATTTTCATTGCAAAAATAAGAGTAAACGTCTGTTTATCATCTTAGATTGCATATTTAGGAATTGTATATCTACATCATGTGGTGAACCTTAAAGGCAAACTTCTTAACAAAAATCAATTGTAAAATAAATTCAATGAACATAAAAATGCTTTGGAACCTAACGCACAACATTTAGAATTCTAGGTTAGAGACGTATTCCGACGTTGTAAAGCCTGGTAACTATCACTTTCATCATAGGTTGGGTAATTCCTCCTCTTTGAGATGACAAGTGCCAGTACGGACTTGCTCCCACATACCATCGAGTATATATTGGGAGACCACAATAGGCTATATCCCTAATCCTGAGGAAGCAGTGTCTACCACCCTATTGATCACAATCCACTGAACACAACATTCGGGAAGATTTACTACTGTACCGTAAAAATTATTTTGCAGTTTCGTGATTGGTTTGGTAATCCCTCTGTCTAGATTTCCAGAGTAGTCTCTTTCGTTCCTTTTCAGAGTCCTTAAAAGAAAAGGTCCATCTAAGCACTTTTCACTTCAGGCTCATTAAAAATCGAAGGCGACTAGAGTCATCTTTAGCTTTTTCTCGACTCTTAAAAATTGAAAAAGCAAGTTGTGTCAAAGCGTCATAAAATTTATTTTAATCGGAATAACGTCCCTATTCCCTCGTTGATCTTAAGTTAAGAAAATGGAGTCCACCAACCAAGGGTTTCCCCTTTGGGAAAATCCTAGTCCTTTCTCCTCTTGGGGGGATGTTGGTGCACCTCATATGGCCACATTGTCCCTTCCAGGATTGACAATTGGCCTGCCGGTATGGCTTTTCTCGACCTATGCCATTCAAAACACTGTGATTCTTGAGCAATCAAATCAGCAACCAGATGATACTGAAGTTACCCCCCAACCTTCTACTTCGTTTATTTCTCCCTCTCCTTCTTCCTCTTCGCTTGGTAAGGCTGGTAAAACTAAAAACCAAGTAACTGAGAAGAAGAAGAAAGAGAAGGAGAAGAAGAAGCCAACGGCGAAAGAGGGCAACCTTGTATCGTCTAGCGAAAATCCATACACTGCACGATCCAAACCTAAATCTCCATGTGTCATTTGCAAAGGAGACCACTATCATCGAGATTGTCCTTGCATCCCATGGATCTTAAGGGACTGGTCTCCTCGCTTGCACAATCCGATGTCCTCAACCTCTGATGATCATGTTGAAAATACACCGTCAACTAGTGAAAGCGAAGTCACTGGATAGAAAGGAAGATCTAAAATTCCTTGTAGACTGTGTGAAGGCGATCATGCCATCCACCATTGTCCCTTCTTAAATGAAGCTAAAAGAGTCTAGGATAACCGTCCTGCTTCACCGCTACGGCTTCCTCCTAGATACAAGAAACTCTTGCTGAGTCCATCACTAGTTGAAAATACGACTGACACACTTTTGTGGTCAGTCGAAGCATCTATCATTTAAGATAAACCCTCTGAGTCCACACCAGACCAAATTCAACAGGTCAAGATGGCAGTCGACCCAGTCTTGTCTTCAGAAGGTCTACCTTCAGATGATACAGTCACCAAAGAGAATGAGAACGAAATCATTCAAATTCTTTTCGTAAACACAGACTCCAATGAACATGGGGGCAATCTACCCGTTCCTTTACCGCAGGAAGGAAGTTCATCAGAGACATATCCGGCCGTTTATTCGGTCCCACCTCCAAGCAATCTAGTCGTTTCCTTCGATTGGAATCTACTAGGCAGATCCTGCGTACCGTCTAATGTACCATTCTGAATCATAGTACAAACTTATAGAATGGTCATGGTCAGTACTATCATAGATGAAGGGGCTTCTGTGAGTATCCTTTCCTTAATTGCTTGGAAAGCGCTTGGTTCGCCATCGCTTCTGCCCGAGATACGAAATCTGACAGGCTTCAACAAAGGAACCAGTTGATCGTTAAGGATCCTTCCAAGTTTGCCTATAACTTTGAGAAGGAAAATTGTCTACTTGAACGTAATGGTAGTCCAAGGACCTTTAGATTACAATCTACTCCTTGGGCGTGACTACATTTATAGCATGGGAGGTATTGTTTCCTCACTCTTTTGAGTGATGTGTTTTCTGCATGAAGGCAAAGTGGTCCAGATCGTAGACCAGCTTTCATTCCCTGGTTCACACATAGGTAATAGTCAAGTGCCAGCCCTAGCTGGTCTTTTTGTGCAAGGAATGTCTCATCAATCTCCAGTCCGTCCACTTGATGAGCGCAAGTGATTCAGTGATTGTGACTAAAACCCAGGGGGCATGCACCCTAGTCTGCTTTGGCAAAAAAAATTTAGGTATAGGGTAGGTTTCCGCGGGGGATATGTGACTAGTCTGACACACCCGTCCGTTTCAGAAAATGGGATTAGACTGGAATAAGATTCCCTTGTCAAAGGTTATGTGATTGGAACTGACAACAGTCACCTTTGTCCATTTCAATGGACATTGCCAAGGAAGTGTTTCTCCCTGTTCCGCAGGTGGAACCATCTTGTGGATGCAAGAACTTTCATATGGTAACTTGGAAACTCTACTTCGCTATACCTGGGGGCATGCAAACCTTTTGTACGCAAGTGAAAAGTGACCAGCGTAAATCTAACCCCATAGTTCTTACTGACTTCAACTGCTTAAGTTAGGTGATTGGTCTGATCGACCATTCACCTTTACAAGGGCCAAATGGCACCGGCAAAGTGAAGGAAGAGTTTTCCTACCTAACCTTGGTAGTTAATTAACCCCTAGGATAGTAGTTGGTCGTTCCTACCTTGCATACAAAAGGTTGCGGAGCAAAGTTTCGAATGGGGGAAGCTCCCTAAAAAATGAACCTATCAATGAGACATCCTTATTATATGACTGGCATAAGCAGTTTTACATGAAGTTCTAGCTTGTTAAAAAATAAAGCTAGTAATGAGCATATGTTCCACCAGAGTTTAAGCTCATTAGAAAATGAACCCACCTCCGGTAAATAACATTGCAATCGCATTTTTATCAGCTTTTGAGCCTTGGTCATGTTCTTACCATCACCTCCACTCTTTTATAGCCGATCATACGCCTCCATTTGATTATTTACCCCTTTTGAGGAATAGCTACGACGAGTGATTTTGTTAGCCATCTTCTTTACACTACCATGATTGAAAAGTTCCAAGCCTCACTTGGAACCAGCTGCTACCCGACAATATCACTCGTTCCTCAAAGACAAGTCTCCTTTAAGCTCTTTTCATCTGACTCGTAAAATATGAAAAGATTGTTGAGCAATTGGCCTCTCCAACTCGTTAAAGCGATCAGAAGTGCTATCCATCCTCTAGATTTTAATCTTTTTGGACCTGAGGGATCATTACACAAAAATATCGAGCTTTTGTCTTGTTTGGCTCGTTAAAACTATCGAAAATTCATCCCTTTTGTATTATTTTACACTTTTTCAGACTTAAGGGATTATATTACGAAAAAGGAATAGTGTAGTCTCCCTTCCGTCTCTCTTCAGACTCTCTAAAATTGAAAAGAACCGAGTTATCTTTGTCGTTAAACTCGTTAAAACAATAGCAACAAACTTGTCCATGCAGACAAGAGCGAGTTTCATTGTTGCTAGGCTCGTTAAAACATAGCGATGGGTTTTCCCGAAGGGCAAATTATAGAACAAGCATATGTTATCCTCCTCAAGCTTGACAAAAATAAAGAGGTACTGGTCAGCAATGACTAGGGAAAAATTGGGAAGAAAACTTGAAGAAATTTTATTAGTAGCAAGTTGCTCTTGAACATGACACTTTCACTCCATCACCATGATTGAGTCGAGTTGGGTTATTCCGTTCACCGGTCATATCGCCATTGGTCCACTGTACCATCCATTTTTGGGGTTAACACTACCATCCATTTCAATGTCACTGATATGTTCAAGAGAAGTCGCTCAGACAATTCACCAACCCAGCTTGTGTCTCATCCGCTGCAATACCTTCACGCTTCATTCTTTCATGACTGCCACCCTAAACCATGTATCCAAACAAGGGGTTTCCCTCTGTCCTGGAAGGATGTTTTCTCAAACTCCGCTTAATGGCCTTGCCCATGAGGAGGGCTTCTTTGAACTCTAACTTGGAAGCGTCCGGCACATGTGTTTTTTGACTTGTTGTTGACCTTTCGTTTATGTTCCTTTTTTCCCCTCTATTTGATGCTAATACTAGTTCCATAAGATTGTAAGCTCAGAGAGCATGATCTGGCACATTTTGCAATGTTTTTTGAAATGGGTAGTGTCGTCTCTCATATCATTGCTCTTATCTCATAGATTAACTGATGTTGTATGAAACTTTTCTTATTAATATAAAGGATGTTGTGTTTTTTGCCTCTAAAAAGAAAAAAATATTTATACATATTTAACATAGACCTATGTATTAGGTATTCATTTTTTTCTATAGAGGTAAGAAGTTTTTAGTCATCATGTTATTAAGGTTATACAAGTATTCATATGCAATTGACAATTAGCTCTATTAGACTTTACTAATCTTTTAAATTTGTTAAGTTTATAAATTTTTAGAGTTTATATTTAAGTAATGTACAAATCCCTCCAAAATGATTTCATCAATATCTATATTAACATTAGTTTATGGACAATGTTGATTATAATAAATAAATGCTTACTTTCTATATTTATTTGATTGATTGATTATGTATGGTTTTGTATGATGTACTTTTTATTGTTTAAATTTCTTTATTTAGTTTAGTTTACAAGATGATTTAATTGATTTAACAATATATTCTTAATTTTCCATTGCCATATTTTTTTTTCTTCTAATTTTTATTAATGGAAAGTGAAGTATCTCTAACCCTCTCTTTTTTTGTATCCCAGAGGAACCCACCAGCTCACCTGACATGTAACTATTAGTAAACTTTTGGGGGTCTACAACCTATCCTCCTCTCTGTAAACCGAGTCATAATCGGGAGAATTTGAATCTTGGATCTCTTAGTTTTCATAGATTTCACATTACTTCGAACACTAATTGAATTGCTCCTGAAATTGAAGTACCTCTAACCTTTATTAATAATATGTGAATCCATTTTCCAATAAATAATTAATTATTTTAATGATTCAAAAAAATTATTTATTTTAATCTTTATTTTTTTAATCTCGTTATAATATCTAAACTATGTACTAATCTTAAAGATAAATTTAAATATAAATATATTTAAAGTAATCATAACTTGAACTATATTTAAAGATAACCCTCTAAAAGATTCTAAAATAAGGGGAGGAACCTTAGGTGAAAATGACAATGTCTTTAGACTTTGATTTGAGGAGATATCCTTTCATTAGATCATAGTGTCGTTTTGAATGACATGTTCATAATCATTTCAAACATTATTGCAAAAAATACATTCTAATCCCTAGATCAACAACTCAAGCTACACAACATATGGCTTAGATGTTAACTTAGGCTACACAATATATTGGTAAGAAGATTTATGGAGACCATATGTCTCACTTTACGAAGATTCCAGCTATATGCGTATTATCACTAAGCTAATGGATAATGCCAACTATGAGTAACAAATGCTTGATTTTCTTATGTACTTCACATGCGGGGTATGTCTGAAACTATCAATAACAAATGATTGATTTGTTTAAATACTTTACATGCGAGGTATGTCTCATTATACCAAAATAATACTATATAACTTGGCTTGGAGAGGGCTGATCATAATTGTCTGATAATTAGAGGGGTTATTTGTATCCCCTCTTTTAAAAATAGGGATAATGAGGCTTTAAGTCCATGGTTTAAGGAACCCTTGCTTGAACGCTTGATTGAAAAGCTTGTGAATGTGGGGGATGAGGACATGACCTCCAATTTTTAATATTTCCGCATGGTAACCTTCAATGTCCTTAGCTTTCCCATTAGCCAAGCGATTAACCCCAAAATCAATGTCTTCTACTGAGAAAACTCCTTTCATTGTGAGCAGGGTTTCAAAGTTATCCATGACATTTGGAGATTCATAAAGCTTTTTAAGATAGGAATTCCAGTCGTGTAAAGAAATTTTATTATTATCTTTAGTTTTCCTAGTTAGAATTTGCCTCCAGAATTTCTTAGGAGCTACCTTAGAGAGGTGTAAGAGATTCTCTTGTCTTTTACAAATATACTGCCTTTTTTCCTTTTAGTTAGGGCTTTGTATATTTTTATCTTGCCAATTTTAAGAGATTCATCAACAACTTCCTTAATTTCTCTCCTCGCACTTTTACAATCTTTGTCATACCATGGGTTGGTTTTGCTATTTCTTTTATTATTTGAAACTTCAATTGAGAACTTGTTAATGGAATATGAGAGGGTTGTAGTAAAATTATGATAGAGATCTTCTATGTTGTCTATACTAGATAAATGAAGCAAATTAGTTTTTAATTCATTTAGAAAGAGATCTTTTTTATTTTTTTTTATCAAAGATTAACTTCTTTTGGCTATAAGGATTATCTTCTATGAGATCTCTATGCATGACAAAATTGAGACTTATAAGTAAAGGCCTATGATCAGAGTCAGGCTCGTGGTCATTTAAGATGTCAAAATTTGTTATTTCATTATATAGAGGGAGATCGGAGTTAACATAGTCTACCACGTTGCTACCAAGCCTATGGATGCAGGTCATCTGGCTAGAATTGGGCCACTTCTTTAGACCGTTGCAAATTATGAGATCCTGAGCACTACGGAGCTTGACTAGCTTCGACCCAAACAAATTCTCGCCAAGGTCTTCAGAGCTCCTTTTGTACTGGCTAGCCAGAGGAAGGTCTTCGTCTAACCAAAGAGGATTAGGGTTGGAATGTTTCCTTAGTAGAATAGTTTGGCTGCTTGAAGTTTGAGCATTAAAGTCACCCATTAAAAGGATATTGCCTTCATTCCTTAGGCTAGAAATATCATTCTCTAAACCATTGTAAGGACTATTTTTATCTAGAGTATTTTTCTTATAGAAGTTAGAATTGATGGGGGGGAAGTAACAAATTGCTATGTAGGTCTTTTTATCATAAATTTCAGTAATTTCTATCCAACTATATTGGTTGTAAGGGTTATTTTTATAAATCCTAGCATAGGGAGAGATGTTCTTCTTAATGTAACAAGCTATACCCCCAATGCCTCTATAGGAGGATCACTTATTCCAGGTAGACCATAATGTAAAGCCATCTATGTTAGGGACCTTAGATTCTTCGTGTTCCCAAGTTTCAACAAACAAAATAATATCAGCAATCCAAGTTAGCTTGGGGCCTTTGTTCCATGGAAAGCCTGGACAGTTCTAAGAAAAAATCCAAAACATGTTGAATTCCTATTTATAATTTAATGTTTATTAAAATTTAAATTTAATTAAATATTAAAAGAATAAATTTTTTAATGTGTAATTTTTTTTAATTTTTAAATTATATTGTGTATTAATATTTTAAAGAATAATATATACTTAAAAATGATTTTTTACATATTTCTGAATCTAAACTAGATTATATTGGCTTACTTTTTTTGAAATGTTTATCATATACATATTTATAAATATAATATAATTTATTTATTACATTTCTCCACAAAATATGTAAACCATTTGCTACTTTTGCAATAATTATAAAGAAAATCCATCCTTTTTTTGTTCATATCAATTATTAAAAAAACAATCATTTTTTTATATTTTTAAAATAGTTTCATTAATATATATATATTAATATATATATACATAAAATATAGATATATATATATATTAATAATGTTATTTTTATTTATTTAATAACTATTAATATATTTAATTTTAATTCTAACTCAAAAATTAAATCTAAACAAAATATATAAATGTATTTATATTTTCTTTTATTTTAAAATACCTATATTATATTTTAATATAAATATTAAATATTAACAGACTTTATATTATTATTATAAAACAATCTTAATACTATAACGGTAAAAAATAAACTAACTAAAATTATTTTTTATATTTTATTTTGATAAACTACCTTAACTTCTTCTCAAAAAGGGAAGAAAAATAAATATAAAAGAATGTAAACCTGATTAACCTTTCCACCCAAATACCCATTACAAACATTAAGTAAATTACCGAACCTATAATAAAAATTTAGGTGTAGTTTTAATGGCCTCAGTAGCCGTGGGATTGACGGTGCCTTTTCAGTTTTACTTTAATGTGAGGGAGGCACTTTCAGTGTGATAATGTAGTTTCCTCCCAAATTACATTCGAAGGATATTTCCTTTGATTATTTCAAAGTGTTAATTAGGGTAATAATAGTTTTTGGCGTTGTTACCACCCATATTCATACAAACCTAAATTCATTTCTTAATGGATAGACACTCGTTTTAGTGATCAAAACTATTTATTAAATTATTTTTTAATTGTTACTCTCTTTGATCTCTATGGAAAAATTTAAAGAATGTGATCTTTAATGTAAATCTAGTTATATTTAGGGATACTCCCCTGGCTTGGAAAATTATCAATCATAAAGTGGAGTGGCATTATTAACATGACAATTGCAACATCTCTCAAATTTCCTTTGAGGAGATTTTCAATATTATTATTTCAAGGTGTTAATCCATGTGATAACACTTTTGGCACATTGTCGGGTCAAAATCCATTTCCTTGGGTTAGTAGCTCGAGATATACAATATATTGGAAAAAATAAGTGACCCGTAAACTACTGTGGATATTCCATTGTATAGTTTGTCACAACAAATCTACTAACAGATATTTGAAAGTTCAAAACATACAATATGAGGGTTAATTTCTACTTGGAATTATGGATTCGTTAATTATTGTGTTATACTTATGCATACAATAAGAACAAAAAAGTAAAACTCACAAACCACAATGAACACAATATATGATCAATGAAACCCTTAAAAGAGAAAACCTAGTTGGAATATGAGGATACTCTGCCCTCTCTTTCTAAGTGGAAATGGATGTAAGTACAAGGAGTGAGACCTGTGGCTTATAGTAGATGCTACAGTGCACAAATTCTCTCTATTTTCTCTCTCTCTATCCACTCTTAGCTACTCTTCTCATATATGGAACAAAATGCACTCAAATAGAATGAAACCCCTTTTCCTCGTAGTGGCCTAGTTATAACACAATTCGATAACTAATTAAGGGTTGAATTTAGGTCATTAAACCCTCAAAATGAGTTACAAATTGACCCTTCTAGAGCATTCTTCATAGTTCCCAGATGGCTAACCCATTTTCTATGAGTAATAGAGGATGATGTGGCATCCTCTCAAATTATGGTGGTCAAATTCAATAGGTCACCAAGAGGCATAACTTTCTTAATGAGCTCTAATTGATGCAATTCTTGTGCCATTGGAAGGGTATCAATGTGCATATTATGGAATCTAGGTCCACTGTAAGTTGGGACCACAAAAGATGTATATTTAAGGCCTCAAAATGAATCTTGAATCTTTAGACTCAAAATTTTCCAAACTGTGACCACTAGTAAAAATGACCTTTTACGTTGATTCCTCAAATTTAAATTTTCCGCTCTAAAAGCAAAGAGATGGATACAAAATATATATTGATACATTTTGGATTTGGAAGTTTTATGGGCACCATATCCTCTAAGATTTTAAGCACAAATTTATGCAGAAGCATCGAATTATCTTTGGAGAAATCAACAAAAACAATTTCTAGAAGAAATCACATGTAAGGTACAACTGTCAAAAGACATGAATTGTTGATTTTCTATTTAGCAGCATGAAAAAAATCATATCCTTGAGGGATATTAGGGATTATGTTGAGAGCTTTATGGAGAAGATCATGGATATGAAGTGATCCATGACAATGTATTTTTCCAATGTATATTGTAGCCTTCAGGCGTTGAATAGAGGCGATAATCAAATGATGAACATGCTTTCCTAGGCACCAAGATATGCTATATAATAGCATAGTGGTTTTAAAATTAATAGAAATTTGTTTCTTGCATAATTGTGCATTTGTAAATCTCGTAATTTATATTTATGTTTGGATGATGTGATCCATACGTGTTGACATTGCAATGATAGTCTAATGAAAACCATGGGAAACAAGGGTTAAATTTGACACTCGTATACAAGTTTTTGGCTTTTTTACATGTTAAATACTATTTATTTCAAAATTTACACGTCATCCCTAACTTGCCAATAACTTTTTTAAAATTCATATTGACGGGCATATTAAAAAACGACAAGTTTAAATTATATATATATATATATATATATATATATATATATATATATATATATATATAATATAATTATATATATATATATATATATATTATATATATATATATATATATATATATATATATATATATTATATATATATAATATATATATATATATATATATAGATATATGGCTTGGCAGAATAGTAGAGTTGCTAATAAATCTCAAGAAAAAGTTACGAGACGAAGCAATAAACCTCAACTTAAGTTGTAAATGCCATCACAATTTTCCATGAATGATTAATTAATTGGGTTGGTGACCTCCGAGCTACCAAGTTCCAAATTGAAATTATGTTTTCCTCTAGCTAGCTAAAACAACAAGTTATTAGATTTGATGTGAATTAGAGTGGAGAGCAGGGGAAAATTTGCATAGGAAACACACTACAAAACTTGGAACTTAGCAGACCACTGACGTTCATAAACGCCTCACTCTACACATGTCTCTCTGATCCCTTTCTTCACGCCTTTCTAACATCCGTTCTGTTATAATTTTTTTCCCATCCTTTACCAGTATCCCACTCCTTTGATCTGTAAGCGTTTCGATTCCACTGTTAGTTACCTCACATGATTCATAATGTCTCTTTCCCTCGCCACCTCGCTCCTTCTATTTACATTTAGCCTTACCTGGCAAGGTGTCATGAGTTAGAACTTGGAAGTCACAAAGTTTGGGTGTAACGTCACAGATCGGAAGGGAGGTACCTGCAATTATTTTCCAAGGTATGCATAATGCAATCACCATGTTATATTTTATGCCGAGCAATTGCAAAAACAAAACAAAAGAAACTCAAAGTATGTTTGGTGCCGAATTACATTTTAAATAGTCACCTCTATGCTTATTTTGAGTTTTTCCAGATATTCGCTTGTGCGCAATTATGATTGTGAAGTGTTTTATGTAAAATCGTTTATAAATTATATTTGTTAAAAAAATCATATAAATTAAAATTTATAGATTATTTGCATTAAATTTAGTTTAAAATTACACTGTAATTAAATTATTTTAGTGTAGTTTTAAATAGTAACTAAGTCATAACTATGAGAAAATGGACATCATAACCATGTAAGCATGTGTTTGTTAAACGCCATTTTCAAAACAAGATGACATCCTATTTGATAGAAAGAATAAGAGACATCAAAACCACTATGGCATTTACAGGGAATTAGGATAGGTCTCAGCCCCTACATGGCCACATCAACGCCTACCTGGCCACTAGGGATCTCCAAAATGTGTCGCATATCCCCATTCTTATGGCGGTTCTTGGCTTCTCTTGGTAGCCAGTCGGGTTAGTTGTTCATGACTTGGTGGAAAGGTCGCCTTTTCCATTTAGTGTAATTTAGTGTTGAAATTTCACAAATGTCCGTCAAGAAGGTAGTTTAATTATTTAAATGTAATTTTGATGTGTATATTTATTACCATATGAAAAGTAGTTTAATTATTTAAATTTAATTATTCAAATGTAAGTTTGATGTGTATATTTATTTCCATTCATAGTTGATTTTTGTGAGTGAGTATGGGATATTTTTATGATTTATTTGTTTAAAAATTTCTAGATAAAAGTTATTTTATTGAGTGTTTTGAGGCTGATTTAGTAATGCATAATTTTAATGATGTTATCTTAAAACGAAGCAGGTCATTTTTTTATTTAATATTGACAGTGACTTTATTGTCAGTCAACATTAAAATTAATTTTATTTTTAATTAACATTGAAATTAATTTTAACTTAACTTCAATCTAATTGAAAAAATAAATTTATTTTTATAAATTTTATGGTAATGTGTCTATTAATATACTATAATAAGTTTTGTTTTGAATGTGGTAGGTTGGATATAGTGTTCTCGATAGTAATTGAAATTGAGTTTTTTTTTTTTTTTAAATGTAAGTTTTTATAGCCCATGAGGTGTAGAATAAATGATGATGGGGTGTATTGTTAAGGCACTCTGTCATGTGAAGGTCACAGGTTCGAAACTCCATGGGAAAAATCCAATCATGTTAAAGGTTGGCGTGGCCTAGGCCGGGTCACAATAGGACTAGAAATGTTAGGCTTTTTTCTACCTAGGATGTTTAACTATCCACATAAAACTTGACCTTTAAATCATATCACATTGGAAGTTTTAGGCTAATCTTTACTTACTTTAATCAGGCACTTCATACCCTGTCTTGCTTTATTTGCTTTAATCAAGCACTTCAGACTTTGTCTTCCTGAGCTTGAGTTTGAAGAGCATTTCATTTTTTACAATAAATTTGTGGAAAACATGATTTTATAATTATAGAGAAGTCTTCTAATAGTAAGAGGACTAGAAATGTTAGGGTTTTTTATCCTTGATATGTTTGACCGTCCACAAAAAACTTGACCTTTAAATCTCGCATTGAAAGCTTTAAGCTAAACATCTCATATTTTGGATGCAAGCATCATAGGTTACAATATCTCTGGTTAGGCTAATCATCTCATACTTTGGAAGCAAGCATCATAGGTTTCAATATGCTTTGTCAAATATTACCAACCATTTTTCTTGATCTCCAATGCTACATGAGTGTCAATTTTGGCTCTCATTATGAGTTTTTCCAATCTCTGTTTTATTTTCCTTAAATTTTTAGTTTAGCTTTGTTCAGTTTTAATGCTTGATAATTTATTTTTTGAGAGTTTACTTTGTTTTGGATTTTATTTTTGTATTTTTCTTTCCTCTGTCTGTGGACAGTGTAGAATTCATGTAAACAATTTTTTAGTTTGACTATATATTCATTATCTTACGAGGGTTGAATATATTCATTATATATTTAAGTGAGAGTAATTATGAATATATATATTTTTTCACTTTATAACATTATTTTTTATTATTTCTTACAAATAAAAAAATTAAAGATACACAAATACATATTTTCCATCTATTTTCTCACTATTTCCATCTTAAAAAAAAAGTTGAACATTTCAATAGCCTGGAAAAATCACAGAAATTTTTCATAAACAGGTCTAAAAAGAAAGCGTAGCAATGAGACTTAAGTGGAATGGTACAAAAGAGAATGGAAATTTTGCAACAATTATGAATACAATACAATTTGCAAAAATTAGATGAAACTTGTACAAATAAATTTTAAATGTCATGTGATTGGTAGTTTAAAAGTAAAACTGTCATAAAAAAATTTCTTGACGGGTAGGCGCACCCATCAAATTTAACCCCTGTTGGGAAATGAGTACTTTGCCACTTCCTTCCTGAAAGAATGGATCTTTTGTCTCATGATTTGGAGGAAGGATGTAATGATCCCTAAACCCTGTCACAAAGAAGGACATATAAATTCAATGTTACCAGGATTGATGTAGACTATTGGTTGATATACATGTTGAATGGCGTGGATCATTTGACGATCCTACTCTAGTCAAGTTTACAAGTAAGTCTTGATGCTTGGATAATGACATGATTGTCACACATTGATTGGTTGGGAAACAAATGATGTGTGGATTGTGGTGAGGAATTAACACTGCGTGGAGATTGTGGTGAGCCCAACATGAGGGAATCTGCTATAGCCTTTCACCCTTTCGGCCTGTGACTTTTTTTTAAGCTTGCAAAACTATTCGAACCCTACAGTTTTGAACTTCTGGTGTGAAGGTGCATTTCATGCCCACATGCACAAAGAATTAAAGGTTGACTGTGGGCCCATAAGACACAAGTCCAAGATAAGAAGAAATTAAAAAAACTTGAAAATAAAAGAAACTCATAAATAGTTTTCATCAAGTGGTATCAATGCAAGGAAATATTTCTTTCCTGAAGAGGAAGTGGAGAATGCGAAGATTCAAGGAGCAACAAAAGAAGGTACACATTGTTTGATGCTTTAGTAAGAGATTTGTTTTCTCTGTGCAGGTGACAATAGAGGAAGGTGAGAAGATTTGCAGTAGCCTAGAGCAAGGAGTGCTCAAATGGTTCCAATGGAAAGAACCACAAATATGCCAAAAACCCAATCTCACAAGAAAGTTTGAAGAGTATCATGCAACAAGTTGGAGACTTGTTACTGCAGAGGCTTGTTGCAACTCATGAGTTAAAGCTATTATGAGAAGAAAATAAGCATGTGATCAGGAGGTCATAAATTTTTGTATCTTGTCAATCTGATGTAGGAACATTGACCTATCTTTCAAGAAATCAGCGTAAACTAGAAGAAATCACGTGGAAGGTACAACTGTCAAAAGGAAACATGAATTGTTAATTTACTATTTAAAAGCATGAAAAAATCATATCATTGAGGGATTTAGGGATTATGTTGAGAGCTTTATGAATAAGATCATGCATCCGAAGTCATCCATGACAATGTATTTTCCCAATATAAATTTTAGTATTCAAGCATTGAAGAAAGGTGGCCAATGAATGATGAACAAACCTACCTAGGCACCAAGAGATGCCATGTAATAATATATTGGTTTTACAATTATTAAAATTTGGTTCATACGTAATTGTGCATGTGCAAATCTCATAGTTTATATTTCTGTCTTGATGGTGTAAACCATGTCTTGTTGTGTGAGCCAACGTGTTGACGTTGCGATGATATAATTAAAATCCTAGGAAATGAATAATCTATCACTCGCTACTTGGAAGAATGAATCTTTTGTATCATGATTTGGAGGAAGGGTGCAATGTTACTATTTTATTTTTTTTCTCTTGAATTTGTAATTTTTGTGGTCTTTTATGTGGATCCTTTCACTTTGTTCATGTATTTCGTAAATGAAAATATTGTTTACATTTATAATATTATTGTTGGGCTTTCATGTTCTAGCTCTTTATATCAATATTCTTGATATTTCTACTATTAAGACATTCATGTATTGATATCAATGCATTTATGGCTTAAAATTTATTTATTGTTTATAATGTAGTACTATAAATGTGTTATTATTAATGTGATGATGATTTATCATGTTGTAATGCTTTATGGTTTACAATGTGGTTCTTATATTGGTTGTGGTTTATGTTTTTTTCATTATTGTTTTGTGTTATAGCATTATTTATGTTTATAATATTGATGCCATGGATATAGGGCTTAGGGGTTTTAAAATATTTAATATGACATATATTCTCTCCTTTTCAAAACCAATCATCGAGAGCGTTGTCGAACATTGCGTTATAACGAAGATTGTCTTGAGATGAAAACCATAATCAACCATTGTAAGTCATGGTCAACCATGGTCCAACATCGCATTGTAACAAAGATTGTCTCAATATGAAAAATCAAAGATGGTTAAGGATGGCCATTGATATTTATTTTTTGATTTATAATATTTATCGTGGGGTTTAAACAACTTGGATTTATAATATTAATCCATTGGGGTTAAAATATCAATCCTTTCCGTTTTTATATTGATCCCTTGCATTTGTTTATCCCTTAGGTTAAAATATTTTTCTCTTGGGTCTATAAGATTAAACCCATGGGTTTATTCGTTCTTTGAGTTTATAATACTAACAATTCCTTTGGTTTATCATTTTATCCCTTGGGTTTATTAATCCCTTGACTTTAAAATATTAATTGCTAAAGTTTAGTAATCGTTTAGGATTTTAATATTAGTTTGTTGGGCTTATTTATTCCTTGGGTTTATTGATTGCTTGGGTTTATTAATTATTTGTTTTTATAATATTAATGCCTTGGGTTTATAAAATTAGAAATGCATTGGGTTTATTAATCCCTTTTATTTATAATATTAATAATCCCTTGGATTTTGCTTGCAGAGGTTTGGTCTCGTGGCCAGCAGACGATCTGTTAAGTCATTTGTGCCGCTGTGCAGGCGACGAGTTCGAGTCTCATCTTAACCGAGGGTCGTTATTGTGGGTTGGGTGGTTCCTCCTAGAGGATATAGTGGAAAACGGTGGGATTCGACCCCGTGTAACGCGAGTACGATACCACTGCCGTTGTCGATTCCGCTAGTCAACAAAAAAAAAAATCCCTTGGATTTTATAATAATAATAATCCCTTCGGTTTATTAAACCCCAATATTAGGGGTTTAATCCGTTAGTTTTATAATGTTTATCCCTTTAGTTTATTTATTCTTTGGGTTTATAACAGTAACAATGTCTAAGGTTTATTGATCGCTTGGGTTTATCATATTAATAATCATGCGACTCTATCAATCCTTTGTTTTTAGAATATTAATTCCTAGGCTTTATGAATCTCTTGTGTTTGTAATATTGATCTCTTGTGCTTCATGATCCCTTAGGTTTTTAATATTTATCCCTTTGGTTCGCTAATTCATTGGGTTTATAATATTAAATGGTTGGGTTTATTAGTTCCTTGGGTTTATAAAAGTAATAATCCCTTGAGTTTAAAATATTAATTCTTAGGGTTTATTAATCTCTTCAGTTCTTATATTGGTTTGTTGGGTTTATTAATTCCTCGGGTTTGTTAACCCTTTGTGTTTATAATATTATTTTGTTGGGTTTACTATTTCCCTTCGATTTACTATTTCCTTGGGTTTATAATATTAAATGATTAGGTTGATTTGTTCTTTAAGTTTGTAATATTAATAATTCCATGGGTTTATCATTTATTTCCTTTGGTTTATTAATCCCCAATATTAAGGTTTAAATAATAGTTCTAAGGTTTAATATTAATCCCTTACGTTTACAATGTTTATCCCTTCAATTTATTAACCTGTTGCTTTCATAATATTAACAATCCCTAGGATTTATTGATCCCTTAGGTTTATTATATTCATAGTCACGTGGGTTGATCAATCCTTTGGGTTTAAAATATTAATTCCTATGTTTTATTAATCCCTTATGCTTTTAATATTGATCCCTTGCAAGTTTTGGTCCCTTATCACAATGGTGGGGGACCCTACTCCTTGAGCCTTATCACAATGGGCCAAAGTCTTAACAAAATAAAATCATGCACAAACCTTGTTATAAGGCATATTCCTTATAACAAGTCCTGCAGTTGTGGTCCAACGATTGTGTGTGGGTTTAAGTCCCCACAAGTCCTGCGATCCATTCATAGGAGCGACTATGTACGCCTATCGAGATTACTCCAAGCGCGAATTTCCCAGCCAGGTGATATTATGGCTCTAGAAAAAAAAAAGAATGCATGTGCCTTAACTTAATGGTTAGAGGAGATTTCTAGTCCTTACTTGTAGTTAATTTAATTTTTCCTTTGAGATTAACAAAGATTCCCCACACTAACAACCCCTTCCCTTATCAAACTTGATGTTTAATTTTTTTTAATTATTT
>APFE030037408.1:21795-45864 GCA_000404065.3 Pinus taeda | reverse complement strand
AAAAATAATACAAAACTTTACCTACTTAAAAAATAAACTTATCTAAATAATTAAATTATCTATTTATTAACTTACATAATACAAAATCATTAAATTTTAAAATTCTTATATTTAAGTTTCATTTTACTTTATATGATGTTGGATGTGAGATATTTTTTAAATTCAATTTTTTTTGTATTGTAACTTTGTTTTTTTTTTTCACTTACTGGTTCACGGATACTTGGGTCAGTGGGTAGCTGCTATGTCCAGGGTTTTTTAACACTAAGTGGACGCCACCCGAAGGGCATCAACACCCCTCAGCCTAGGGTTTTTTAACACTAAGTGGACGCCACCCAAAGGGCATCAACACCCCTTGGCCTAGGGTTTTTTAACACTAAGTGGACGCCACCCAAAGGGCATCAACGCCCTTCGGCCTATTTACTGAGCTAACCCTAAGAGCTTTCGGGATTCGCCCCTGTGACCTCCCATTGACGAGGCACTTGATTTGACCGATTGAGCTAACTCTTGGTGCTTGTAACTTTGTTTCTTATTGATAAAATTACAAACATTTTTTTAGATAAAAAAAAATATAATATAATATCACATAAAATATATAACATATAAAAAGTACTTATAAATTAACATCCATTTTTAACCAATAAATAAATAATGATTTAACCACCTTAATAATTAATTAATAACCAAAAATTTAATATTACAAATAACAAGATTCTTAAACCAGAATATTTTACCATGGATATTATTAACTTCTAATAGGTTTTTTTAACTAATACCATGGGCCAATAAGCAGAGAAAGATAAAGAGGGGAGGAAGAGGGAAGAAAATCATAATAAACTTGCGCTAATACCCGTGGTTATCAATACCGTGGGTCATCTATGCTTTTATTATTATGTTATGGATTTAGGCTTAGTTATTCTTTACAATACTATAGATTATCAATACCACGGATATCAATACACATGCCCAAAACCATAATTATTTCAACACAAAATATTTTACAAATACTTTATTTTAATTTAATTTTTTAACATTTTTTAATTAAATCTAAAAGAAAAAAGGTTATAATTATTTTTGAGGTATATCTAAACCCTATATCCTCACATCCTCACGATTACTAAAAATATTCCCATAGAGAGATTAAATCGATGATAGATGCTTTTTAACCAAGGACCCAAGCAAAGAGAGAAAACAAACTGACTAACAATGATAGAGGAAAGGTAGTGCATGATTCTTTTAAGTTTTCTAATATTGTATTTTCTTTGACATAATTGATCCAAAATATAGGTTTCATATTTTACAACCAATTATATATTTTTTAATTTAGATACTTTATTAAATACAATACAATGGGATCATATTTAAGAGATAGAGTGATATGGAGGGGAAATACAGTGAGGGAGAGAGGCATAGAGGTGGGAGAGATAGCACAGGGGAGAGAGGAGGAGAGAGGGAAGGAGAGAGAGATGGATTTGGAGGGGGAAAGAGAGGAAGGGAAGAAAAAAGACATTGAGAGATAGAGGTGGAGAGAGAGAGAGTGATAAGGGATATATGAAAATGGAATGAGGGAGAGAGGAGATGAGGGAAGGGATAGAAAAGGAGATGATAGAGATAGGGAAATAAGGGGAAGGGAGAGATAGGGAGACATATATATGGAGGGGGGAGAGATGTGAGAGCGAGAGGGGGAGAGCGAGAAGGGGAGAGAGAGGGAGATGGTGACAGAGTTGGAGGGTGGAGAGAGAGAGTGCCTGATGGGAGGGAGAGACAGAGGGAGGAGGGAGAGAAAGGGAGAGAGAGGAAGGAGGAGAGAGGGGACTTGAGAGAGAGGAGATAGAGAGGGCGGAGAGAGATGGAGTTGGAAGGGGGAAAGAGAGGGAGGGAAGAACAAAGACATTGAGAGATAGAGGTGGAGAGAGAGAGGGAGTGATAAGGGAGAGATGAAGATGGAATGAGGGAGAGAGGAGATGAGGGAAGGGAGAGAAAAGGAGTTGATAGAGATCGGGAAATAAGGGGAAGAGAGAGATATGGAGACATATATATGGAGGGGGGAGAGAGGTGGAGAGCGAGAAGGGGAAAGAGAGGGAGATAGTGACAAAGTTGGAGGGTGGAGAGAGAGTGTGTGATGGGGGAGAGAGAGATGGAGTTGGAAGGGGGAAAGAGAGGGAGGAAAGAACAAAGAAATTGAGAGATAGAGGTGGAGAGAGAGAGGGAGTGATAAGGGAGAGATGAAGATGGAATGAGGGAGGGAGAGAAAAGGAGATGATAGAGATAGGGAAAGAAGGGGAAGAGAGAGACATGGAGACATAGATATGGAGGGGGGAGAGAGGGGGAGAGTGAGAAGGGGAGTGAGAGGGAGATAGTGATAGAGTTGGAGGGTGGAGAGAGTGTGTTTGTGATGGGGGGAGAGAGAGAGGGATGTGGGAGAGAACGGGAGAAAGAGGAAGGAAGAGAGAGAGGAGAGAGAGGGGAGAGAGAGATGGAGTTTGAAGGTGTAGGTTTTAACCCCGTACAAAAACTACTTACATACGAATTCTAAGAACAAAGATAAACAATGCGAGACCATAACACATAAAACACATATACACAGAGATTTTCCCATGGATCCCAAAACCGGGACTACCGTCTTGATTTTTTCATTATGTTCCTTTCAATGTTACAATACATATTTATACATGCTGAAGCATCCAATACCATGGACTGAAAACCATCGCATCCAAAACCATGGACCGAAAACCATCGCGTCCAAAACCATGCACAAAACCATAGGTAGGTCCGCCCAACATAATATAGGGTCCAAAAAAAATTTCCTGGGGCGCTACCTTGGACCCCATAGAGGGGGGCTACCCACCCCCCTTAAACCCCCCCACTGCACAATCAGTGCAAAGAAGAGGGGGCTCCACCCCCCCTCTAACCCCCAGTTCACTAGGTATGCTAGTCATGGAAAGAATATAACACAACCCAACATTCTCCCACTTGTTGTTTTCTTTCCATAGGGGGCCACAGGAAGAGCTTAGTCATTTCTCTAGACCTGCAACGCCCATTGTTTCTCTACACCAACAGAACTTCTCATAGCTCACAGATTTTGTCAATGCATCTAAAATATTCTTCAAAGTGTCCACCTTTACCAGCAACACCTTTTTGTCTTCTATCATATCCCTTACAAAGTGATTGAACATCAATGTGCTTTGTCTTTGAACGATAAGCAGGGTTTCTTTGCCAAGAAAATTGCACTTTGGCTATCACAGTCTATCCTTATAGCTCCCTGTACTAACCCCATACTTGAACACAATCTCTGCAACCAAACTGCTTCCTTGCTTGCATGAGTGGTTGCCAGTATTCTGCCTCTGTAGTTGATAGTGCCACTACAGATTGTTTCTTACTCATCCAGCTGACTGCACCTCCAAATAGGTTAAACACATACCCACTTGTAGATCTTCTCTGATCTAGATCTCCAGCCCAGTCTGCATCAACAAATCCATGAATATCTAACTCTCTGTCCAATCCTGGTCTTCCTTGGTAGCACAAACCATAATCACTAGTGCCACACAAATACCTAAAAACCCGCTTCACTGCTATCCAATGCTCCTTCCCTGGTTTTGACATAAACCTGCTCAATACTCCCACTGCATGTTCAATGTTTGGTCTCATACAAACCATCGCATACATCAGGCTACCGATTGCACTTGCATATGGAACACAGGATATGTCCTCTTCATCTTCTTGTGTCTTGGGACACTGTTCAGCAGATAACTTTACACCTACAAGAATAGGAACCTTCACTGGTTTACTATCTTGCATATTAAACCTCAAAAATATTGTCTCGACATACTTCCTCTGGTTTAACCAGAGCTTCATCTTTTTCTGATCTCTTTTAATTTCCATGCCCAAAATATAGTTTGCAGCACCAAGATATTTCATGTCGAATTTGGAGGACAATTGGGTCTTCAAATTCTGGATAATTTCTTTATCATTTCCAACCAGCAACATTTCATCCACATACAAGACCAGATAAATAACATGGTCACCAATTAATTTAAAATACACATAGTGACCTGCTTTGCTTCTGGTGAAGCCAAGTCCCCTATAAATGTATCAAATTTTTGATACCACATCCTTGGTGACTATTTTAACCCATGTTGGCCTGATAAATCGATCTTGCGGACAAGGCCGATCTCCCTAGTATCAGAAGATAGTCTAGCAACAAACAGACAAACAAACCTATATTTCTCTAGACATATGCGATTTATAAGTAAATACTACAAGGGTGTTAAGATCCTACCTTAGATCCAATGCTTGTTCGTAGTAGTCATCCTTCAATCGTTCGAAAGAGTTACCCTCAAATCGTTCGAAAGAGTTACCTTTGAGGACCTGCAATCACAAACAAGCAAACATTAAATAGCACCTACATATCAAATATCATAAATCATGTCTATTATGGTTATCAAGGAATCCATAAAATAAACCATAAATTAACAACTTATTGAGAAAAACAAATTTATTTGTATTAACTTTGAAGTAGAAGAACCTTACAACCTTTTCAGCCTTGATGTTGAACAAGCTCTTCCTGGGGTCTGAAACAGGAATTTCCTTTACTTTGACAAGCCTTGCACTCTTCCAAATGAGATCTTAGAGGTATGTAATATTTCCTCATAAAAACTCAACTAAAGAAGACTAAGTTCCAACAGCATTTCACCTCAAAAATATTTAGCTTCTAACCTCTCCAGTAACCAGCCCAATGCTTCTTTTTATAGTGCAGAGGAGGAGGTTATAGGTCCACCTATGAAGGGATAAAATCCTCCTTCAAAGGGATAAGCTCCTCACATTAAGGGGTTAGCTCCTTAAGGTATGGGATGCATGAACCTTAAGAGAGCGAACTTGCCACCTCAATATTCCTTCCAGAAGCTTCTAGAAATGACTGAAAGTGAGTTTTTCAGAATATTCTCATGCCTTTTTAACTTTTACAGAGGTCCGCACCTTTAACACAAAGACAATTTGGTCAGGTGTGTAGGAGATTTGACCATTAGGTGTGGGACCGTAAGTAATACAAAGAGAAAGTGTGGAACCGGAGTTTTAAAGAATTTTGAGAGCTTTTCTCTTATTTTCAAGGCTTGATATGAGGAACTGATGCTTCAGACTTGTAGAGGGGGAAAGTATGAGTGGTAATGAACTCACACAGATAGCAGAATGTCAAGGTGACAATTTTTAGTGCAACAAATTGCCCCTTAAAGTGTGAAGTCTGTAATAGATGAAGATAGAGTCTGTCATGTATGAAGAGTGAAGTACTTTATCATTTCGAGGATCATCTTGTGGACACCCCAGTTGGAACCTGTAAAAACATTCAATGCAAAATATATATATATATGTAGAATATCATCGCTGAGGTAGGCATTCCCATACTCAGATCAAAACTGACTAAACTGTTCTGATACAGGAATGATTTTGTAATACATCAAGAGTATAGACATATGTAGATACAGTATGGATGCAATCATCTTTTTATGAATAGTCCAATGTATAATGAATAACAAAATTCCTCATAGCTTGGATGGTAGAAACTAGATCCAGGGTCTTGATATTTGCTTCTTGAACTAGTACGATTCTATCCATGTGAATGAATGTGTCGAAGTCGAACATGGTAGAAACCACTTTATTACCAGCCAATGATGTGGTCTGTTAACAAGTGTGAGAGAAACCACCAGTAATGTCAATGGATCTCAAAGTACTTAGTACAATCCATAAAATGTGAATAAATGAGCTGAAGTCGAACATGTCATAGAATCATTCGATCGAAGGTCAATGATGCAACATATCGTTGAAGGTGAGAAAACTTCCATTAGGGCATGTAGTTTTCAAGTTACTGACGATTTCTAGATCAACTTCCTAGATAATGAGCTGAAGTCGATAGAAATCGATCCATCGTAGGCAAGCCCACAACACGAAATCATAGATCAAGTTTTGAAGAAATATATTGGCAATGAATGACTCGGGGATGGTCAAAATGGATGACAGATATCTTGCAGATGAATGGTTTGTTTGAACTGTTCTCTTGAACACATAACGACACTGCAGATGGAATGGTTTGTTTGAACTGTTCTCTTGAACACATAACGACACTGCAGATGGCTTGGTGACAATTGACCCAAAGCTAATACCCAGAAACCAGCTGAAGACTTTCAATGTGGTTTGATTAACTGTTAGGCAAAGGATTTCCCAACCCATGTGAAGAAAAAGTGTTGTGTTCAAGAGTGGTTAACGACATTTCTAAAAAAAAAAGTGGAACAAATAGGTTCATTTTTCTCTCTTTTCCCCCACCATTTTTGGGAAGTACCTCTTTATTTTTGACAAGCTTGAGAAGGATAACATTTGCTTGTTTATAAGCTCATCCTTCGGATGAGTCCAATTCAGTTTAAAATTTGAACCCTAAGAAGGAGTGGTTTGTTCCTATTTAAAATTGAACAGGTCCTTTACTGTTAAATTTTCACGAGTCCAATATAGGAAAAACTCGGTGTTTTTCAATTTTAGGGAGTCAGAAGAAAAACTTAAGAAAACTCCATGGGGGTACTTTTTCATAAAATAATCCCTCAGGTCCGAAAAAGGATAAAATAATACAGGAGGGATGACATTTCCAATACTTTAACGAGCTGGAAAGGACAAGCGCTCGATAATCTTTTCATATTTAACGAGTTTGAAAAGGGTTTAAAGAGGACTCTATTGACCGTAATTAGTCAACTTATACCTTTTTCATAAATAGTCCATTTCAGTCCATAAAAGGGGTAAAATTATACTGAAGGGATGATTATTCATTTATTTTAACGAGTTCAAACAATCAAGTGCTCGACAATCTTTTCAATTTTTGAGAGTCTGAAAAGGGCTTAAAGAGGACTCCAATGTTTCACTTTTTCGTAAATTTTTGTCCCTCGAGCCCGAAAAAGTATAAAATAATACTCGAGAGAATCGCTTGACCATTACGATCAAGGAGTACTTTTCGTAGTTAGTGGCTCCGATCCAAGAAAGTAAAAAAGTGATCAAAGACACGTCATTTCGTAACCAGTATTGAACTTGAAACGACAAAATTTCGGTAATCTTTTCATGTTTATACGGTCAGAAAAGAGCTAAAAGTGGATCGCCTTTTTAATTCCATTTAACAAGTTAAAAGGGAAAAACTCAGCAATCTTTTCATATTTTACGAGTCAGAAAAGAGCTTAAAGAAGAATCGTTCTAGAGGAACGAGTGGTATAAAGGGTAGCAACTGGTTCCGACAATGGTGGAATTGCTCAAAACATGTAATGGTTAAGAGGCTGGATAATAAAACAACTCATTGTTGCGGTCCCTCAGGAAAGGAAAAACAACCAAGCGAAAGCATATGATCAGCCAAAGAGATGCTGGCGATGGAATGAAACAAACCAAGGCTCATCTAGCAAAATTTAGCGGATAAAAACAACAATCATGAGATGTAAATCAGGTGTGGGTTCATTTTTACACAAGCTTGAACCATGGAGAACTCTGCTTGGATCTTGGAAAGACTCAACTTGGATGTTACGAGATCTTAATCAAAGAATCGATTTGGAAAGGGAGTTGTTTCATTTTTTAATGAGGTTGACACAGTAAAAGAACTATCCTCATAACCCTTGTTTCATTTTTTTAACGAGGTTGACTCAAGATCAAGAACTTTCCTCAAAACCCTTGATTCATTTTTTAACGAGCTTGACAAAAGACAAGGAATTATGCTCACGACTCCTTGTTTCAGTTTTTAACAAGGTTGAGACAAGATCAAACTATCCTCGAAACATCCGGTTTCATTTTTTAACGAGGTTGACGTAGGAACAAACTATCCTCGAAACACCCGGTTTCATTTTTTAACGAGGTTGACATAGGAACAAACTATCCTTGAGACACCCGGTTTCATTTTTTAACAAGGTTGACACAGGAACAAACTATCCTCGAGACATCCGGTTTCATTTTTGAACGAGGTTGACACAGGAATAAATTATCCTTGAGACATCTGATTTCATTTTTTAACCAGGTTGACACAGGAACAAACTATCCTCGACACATCCAGTTTCATTTTTTAATGAGGTTGACACAGGAACAAACTATCCTCGAAATACCCGGTTTCATTTTTTAATGAGGTTGACACATGAACAAACTATCCTCAATCCTAGTTTCATTTTTTAACGAGGTTGACACATGAACAAACTATCCTGGAGCTTCATTAGGAATTAGAAAATGACTGTACAACCTTATATGCAATTTCAAAGGGACTCAAAGGCATCACGCCATCAAATGAATCCACCTCAGAATCAGAAGGTACGATTCCAGGATCATCAAAAGTAATAGTATTCGATGAAATCATATGAATATTTGCAATAGAAGGTGATACGTTAGGAGGAGGGAAGGAAAAAGTTCCCAGTAAACCAAAATCTTTAATCAAACCTATGCCAACATCTTTGTAAGGGATAGTCATTTTACCGATGTGTTGTACACTATCTGTAGAGGCTAGGTCGGATGAGAAATAAGTCAGCTGGTCTATCGTAACGATCTTTCCGTTATGAGGAAACTTTATAAGCCGAAAAACCGATGAAACAATAGAAATCATAGCATAAGACCAACTGTGACCCAGGAGAAGGTTGTAATCTAGAGGGGCATCAACCACTTCCACATCTAGATTGACAGTTTTGCCTTCGACCCCTATAGGTAAATCCTGCAAAATACCAAAAGGATGGAACCCTCGGCCATCAAAAGCCTTAAGAATTGTTAGAGACTGATTGAGTGTGGGAGAACCAAGCGATCTCCAACACTGGATCAACATAATACACGTATAAGCCCCTTCATCAATCATAGTCTGAAAGCAAGGTCCGTTTTTGACTAAAACTGGAATCTGGAAAGCCATTTGATAAGGTAGGCAGGGTAAACTGTTCTCTAAATCGAAGATTATTAGGTTCAAATCCTGAATATCGACAGAACCTATAGCAGACAATAGTAATTTACATTGTGCTGGGCATGATTGCAGCACTTCCAAAGCTGACATTGCTAAAGGGGAAATAGCTAAGTCTTCAACAATGTTATAATTCTGAGTAGCTCTCGCATGTGGATTGAAAGCTGATTTACGAAGTACACCTTTAGTAGGCGGTTTGATTACTAATTCAGGGTTGGGTTTCTCGATCTGTAGCGAATCAGAACCAGGAGGAGTTGTAGTTGATGTGTTTGAATTAGAAGATTCTGCTTCTTTAACATCAACAGGATTTTTACTACCATAATCTTGAGATTGCGTCGCAATCCTGACATGAGACATTATCATAATGGGTTCTTCTGAGGCATTCGAGGAAGAACCAATAATCTTACTCAATGCCTCAGGAGAACCAATCATCTTACTATCTTGAGTAGGAAAAGAATCCTTCAAGACAGCAGACGTTTGAGAACCTTTAACGATTTTCGAAACCTCTGCTTGATGTGGGCAGTCTTTGGTAAAATGATCCTCATCGCAACTGAAACAAGGATAGCGAGGTTTACATTTTTCATCAATGGATTCATTTTTATTTGTTTTATCTTTTGAATTTTGTTTGTTTTTCTTCTTCCCCTTCTTTTTATTACTGGCTTTTGATTTGGTCGTAGATGAGTCTACGACATGGATGTCGGCAGAAAATTCAACGGAAGAATCTCCTTTTGGGGAATCAGGTAAAGTTATTATAGGAGAAGAATTCTTGTTTCTTTTAGTACTAATTGAACCAATCATACCATCAGCGGCATGAGACCCTAAAGGAGCTGCAGTTATTTGACCATGTTTTGGAAGATCAGGGATTTTTTCATGTAAAGTACCTGACTACGTATAGACGAGGTCAAGTTACCGAGCCTGAGCAATGACTTGCTCTTCAGTGACAACTCCTCCCTTAGCTACATCTTCAGTGATTTTGGGTAACAATGATTTAATGAACGATTCTGCCAAAATTTGATCCAGAACGAAAACTTTCACTAAACGCCTTCTACGTCACCATTCATGAATATGATCAAAAATATATGTGGATGTGGATTATCTTAGTGAAGTTAACAGTTTCGTGCCATTGTCGTATCTGACGGGAAACTGAAAATGAGTTAAGAAAGGAATGGCTAACTGATTGAAATTATAAAAAGTGCCTCGTGGTAACTCAATGTACCATTTGGCAGAAAGACCAATAAGAGTTCGTTGAAAAAGATGCAACCGAATTGAATCATCAATGATTGAATTAGATGCACACCAGAGGTGATAAGTCATAACATGATTTGACGGATCCTCGCCTGACTTACCCTCAAATTTCAGGATATCACTGGGAAACTTACTAGGCATTGGCAGCCAATAGGAAAGATAGTAAATCGGATTGTTCGTAAGGCGCGACAAATCAGGTAAATCCAGAGTTGCAATAAATGGTAAGTGACGGTTAGGGTCACAAAAACCTTGAGTAATGGGACCAGCTCCAGGAGGAGGATATCCAGGATAACCTAGAATCGAATTTGCATTAGGAATCTTATAACCTCCTTGAAAACCAGGATTAACTGGACCAAACCGGGGTTGTTGAGGCTATTGATATGTATAGCCAGGATACGGTTAAAACTGATAAACTAGGTTTTGTACATTAGGACTGAATTGATACTGTCCCTGGTATAGTTGATAGGTGAATTGCGGTTGTCTTGTGTCAATCATAGTTGTACCAGCTTGTCCTATAGGCATCTGGACCGAAGTCTGAACTGTAGGTCCTAACTGTGGCATAAAGACTTGAGGAGTTTGCACTGATGCAGGGATAGTAGAAACCGAAGCTACAGATACTCCAGAAATAGGTGTGGTAGGTTGAATAGAAGTTGCAGTAGTTGTAGCAGCAATTTGAGGCAGAGTCTGAGGTGTGCTAGGCCCAGGCTGCTGAACTAAACTAGGTGCAGGGGTTTGAACAGTAGGTTGGACAGGTTGCTGGGTTGGACCAGAAACCAAAGGTTGTCCAGGTTGATTAGATAACTGCACATTAGGTTGCATAGTCTATTGAGTTTGAGGTGGATTCCACACCATGTTCATTTCGGGGTATGGACTCATAAAAGTTTTTGCATATGGAGGACCATAACCTGGTTGAACGTAAGGTTGATAATTAAGCGGTACATTTCCAGTTCCTTGTAAAAATGATTGACCAAAAGACATTTGGAAACCTTGAGTTGGGTACTGACCTTGAGGTTGATAATCTTGAGGCACGTACTGAATCTAGGGTTGATAAACATCCTGAGGAATATACTGAGTCTGGGGTTGACCTTGGGGTATGTACTGTCCTGAAGGTATGTACTGTCTCGAAGGTACATACTGACCTGAAGGTATGTACTGTCCTTGAGGTTGCCCCCTAGGCGGTAACTGACTACCTTGAGGTTGCCCCCCAGGTGGTAATTGACTACCTTGAGATTGCCCCCATGTGATAACTGACTACCTTGGGGTTGCCCCCCAGGCGGTGACTAACTACCTTGGGATTGCCCCCTAGGCGGTAACTGACTACCTTGAGGTTGAGGATTTGGAATACTACCAGAAATCATAAGGATTTGTTCTGCGTACAACGCTTGAGTTCCATTACTACCGGATGATAACTGATGTTCAGTCGGTCGAGGAGTTGCTCCTGAAAAAGTACCAGAGAGTGACTGGTACCCCGAAGGAACAGAAGGACTGTCGTATAAAAATGTTTTCTATGATTTGAAAACATAGATGACCGTCTTGACATGATCGATGAAGGATAATAGCCTCTTGGTGTAAAATGAAAAGGAATTCGAGGTGGTGAAAAACTAAGACCCGGGTTTTCTAAAAAATCTATTAATGACAAATACCAAGCGTCACTCCTAAAAGGATTGTAGAATATTGGTTCATGCTCCCTAATATTCAAAGTCTATTGGTTTCTGGGAAGAATTATGTCTTCGTCTGGACTAGCAAGTTCTTCAATAGAAATGAGTCCAGAAGGAAGATTTTGAGTAATGATACTTCCTATCCTAAGTGAACCAGGATCACTAGAAGTTGGAGTAACAAATCTTGAAGATGGTTCCAGAATAGTAGGTTCAGTGTCAGGCTCAGAAATTTCAAGTTCTTCAGCTAATTCACTGGAAGGAGAAATACTACCAGTAACTTCGGAAAATGAAATTGGCTCTTGAATATACTTTGTTGTGTGTATTTGATAATCAGGATGAACAATTAGAGATGACTCTCCGGCTTCTGGTGATCCAACTCTACTGTCACTAGGTGATACGAGAGCTCGTAGCCCTTCAAGTTGGCTTGGTGTATACTCAATAGATTTCCCCAGAAGTCTACGAGATTGTCTCGGTAATTCGGCCATGATTAAATATTAATTAATCACACACAAACAAAGAAAATTTCAATAAAAATACCTAAAGTCTATAAAGAAACAAGCAGCTGAATCACACACCTAAAAATCTAAGAGTTCAAACCACACACAAACAGTAACTTCGCGTACTAAAAACACTAGTTGGTGATGAAATCCAACTTAGTAGAAGTTTAATACAGAAAGGGCGATTGGAACAATTACCCTGACAACCTGCTTAATGAAACAGAATGGTAGAAGTTTCTTCACAAAACCATCTTGAGTGAAGAGAACCCCCCAGAGAGTCCAAGTGAGTCTAGTCGACGTTTTCTCCAGGTACAGTGAGATCCTTCCTTCACCGTCACCTTAGGAAAAAATCTTGAGTTTATGCACACTAAAGTTACCAACAACAACAAATACAACTGGGGGAACAGTCTACGATCTGATCTACGTGCAAGGGCAGAGTAACAAAGCTCAATCCCGTTGAAGGCTCCTCGACATGGTCAATCCGAGGTTTACCAACAAGTGACCCCAGGCTCCTTGACAATGATTAATTCGAGGTTTACCTTTATAATACGCGCAAATCTTCTATCTTTCCAAATGAAACAGAATTGATTGTCTCAAAGGTTCGGACATGATCTCGTGATTGAATCCTTTAAGAGAAGCTTCCCAGAATGTATCAATTACAATTGGATTTATTTCCTACTGCAAGATGTATCTACTTGTTTGTTTTAACTATCTTGGAGAGTTAATTACTCCCTACTCCAAGATACTAGCCTAAGCTATATTGGTGATAAGAGCCCTAGAAATAGAAAAGATTACAAGATCAATTTTAATTAAGCATTGCTTTTATGGGTTGTTCATTAAGTCAATAGGTATGGAAATGAAACTTTGATGGTGTGAAGACTCGACTCCAAACACACTAAAAAAAATCCACCTAAAATGATAAGCAATTCGTTTTTCTTTCAATGAAATTCTAGCTAAAAGAAAGAGTCTGAGAATGCAATTCTTTAAGAAACAATTCTTTCTTTCAACATGGAAATGGAAAGAAAATATTTTTGTCTTTTTTAATAAGAACTCAAAACGAGACTAATAATTAATGCTCACAATAAATCCCTTTCCCTTTTCAAAACTCAAAACTACAAAAAACAATTTGCTTCAAAAGAGATTTACAAGTTCTAGAAAAACACTCAAAACTACAAAAACTAATTTTGAGATCTAAAAACTTTTAACAATCTAATTAAATAAAAGCTTCAATTCTTTTTGAGGATGTTTTGTTTGGTTGTTCAGTAAACTAAGGATTCATTTGTTCAGAGTAACAAACCAATCAAAAAATCTAGATATGTTTTCTTTTGTAAAAATGAAATTCAAAACTTATAACAAAGTTTGTTCAAAGATTTTCAATGAGAAAACTAAATCTATTTCTCACAAAGGATAGATTTCACAACCAAGTCAGACTCATCAAGAAGGCGAAAATACACCAAGGTGATCTAAGGTTTCTCAAGCTTCTGATCTTTGAGTCACTACAGAGACAAAGTGAAAACCACTCCAAGCATGCAAAACTTCTAGAAAATCATCCAAAACAAAAATACTATCGAAACTCACTCACAAGAGATTTTTGACAGGAAAAATACAGATCTGGGTAGACAATAAAAATCCTAAATGAAACCTAAACTTCACTGGAAGAAGATATTTTAGGTTTTTCAAAAAAAATTACATGGTCTGTAGGCTCCAGAAGTAACAGGTGCGGTTCCGCTTTGTTTACTAAAGGAAAATTGCAAAGATGCCCGCACTATCTGTAAAGAGAAAGTGTGGTCCCCTGAAAACTTTGAAAAAAACAAAAAATAATCCAGATTCTAAAAACTACCCAAGCTAGTATACATCAATAAAAAACCAGAAACAAAAACAATTTTCTCAAGTCAAAACAAAGGAAAACCAAAAACCAAATTCATTCCCCAACGGAGTCGCCAATTCATTGGCCGGATAAATTGATCTTGTGGACAAGGTTGATCTCCCTAGTATCAGAAGATAGTATAGCAACAAACGGACAAACAAACCTATCTTTCTCTAGATATATGCGATTTATAAGTAAATACTACAAGGGTGTTAAGATCCTACCTTAGATCCAATGCTTGTATGTAGTAGTCATCCTTCAATTGTTCAAAAGATTTACCCTCCAATTGTTCGAAAGAGTTACCTTTGAGGACCTACAATCAGAAACAAGCAAACATTAAATAGCACCTGCATAGAAAATATCATAAATCATGTCTATTATGGTAATCAAGGAATCCATAAAATAAACCATGAATTAACACCTTATTGAGAAAAACAAATTTATTTGTATTAACTTTGAAGTAGAAGAACCTTACAACCTTTTCAGCCTTGATGTTGAACAAGCTCTTCCTGGGGTCTGAAACAGGAATTTCCTTTACTTTGAGAAGGCTTGCACTCTTCCAAATGACATCATAGAGGTATGTAATCTCTCCTCATAAAAACTCAACTAAGAAGACTAAGTTGCAGCAACATTTCACCTCAAAAATATTCAGCTTTCAACCTCCCAAGTAACCAGCCCAATGCTTCATTTTATAGCGTAGAGGAGGAGGTTATAGGTCCACCTATGAAGAGATAGAGTCCTCCTTCAAAGGGATAAGCTCCTCACATCAAGGGGTTAGCTCCTTAAGGTATGGGATGCATGAATGTTAAGAGAGTGAACTTGCCACCTCAAGATTCCTTCCAGAAGCTTCTAGAAATGACTGAAAGTGAGTTTTTTAGAATATATTTGTGTCTTTTTAACTTTTACAAGGGTATGCACCCATAACACAGAGATAGAGCGGTCAGGTATGTAGGAGCCATGACCATTAGGTGTGGGACTGCAGGTAATGCAAAGAGAAAGTGCGGAACTAGATTTTTAGAGACTTTTGAGGGCTTTCTCTTATTTTCAAGGCTTGATATGAGGAACTGAGGCTTAAGACTTGCAAAGGAGGAAAGTATGAGTGGTAATGGACTCACACAAATTACAGAATGTCAAGGTGAAAATTTTTAGTGCAACAAACATGACCTTACTAAATTAAGATATCCCAAATCCCGAGCTTTTCTTTTAGCCCCTTATTTCTTTCCACCATATGACTAGGTGTTATGACCAACGATATAGAACTTAGGTGGTAAGGTCTTTAGGATCCCGCCTAGGGCTTATCTCCTTTTTTATTGTCTCTTGCCCTTGGTTCTTTGGGCTCCATGACCAAATGTCATTCAATATCAGAAGATCCATGTTTCGTAACTTTCTTCAAATTTCAATTGTAGAGAGTTATGAAAACTCTGACCTTCGAAATACTCACGTGGCATCACCAGAGCTCTTAGGTGCTAAGTTCTACTCTACATCCCTATTTCTTTAAGTCTCCATGACCAAATTGAAATCAACATTCGAGCTCCCTGTATCAAGACTTTGTCTGAAATGCAATTATGGAGAAGTTACAAAATCCCGACCTCCAATATTTTGACCTTCGAGATGGCATCATGCTCTTGTAACTATCTTTACATGGTGTCTCCTTAGTGGTGACATGTTTCACCCATATTTTCCCCATCAGGCCACCCAATAGTGATGATTTTTACTTCCACATGTCCTCTATACTACCACATCATGCCGACATCATCTTCCACCATCATCTCCTCAGGACCAATCAATTGCTACAATGTGTCTTGTCAGAGGAGAGAGAAGGGGTTCCTTGATCCTTTGCTTTTACAACAAATTCCTTTGTAAACTATGCTCCCTGCAACCCTCATTTCTTTCAAAATAATACAGTTAACAAGGAGTTACTAAACTCTAAAATTCTGATGTACCGAACCTCTGAGGTTCTGATATGCCGACCTTCCGATATTAAGGCTTCCAATGTTCTTCCTGCTCCTCGATATTCTTCCTGCTCTGATATCCCGAGGCTCTGACCTCTTAAATTTGTGGTTGTGAAATTTGTACTGTTCCTCTTGTTCTAAAATTGGCATGCTTCTAAGCACTTCAAGCTCCTTAATTCTGTTATCAATAACTTTTGATCTCGATGGCCATTTATGGAATTCCACATACCATTAGAAATATCTTTCTGAGCACCAACCAACTATGCTAATTCAAAGAGTATCCGACCTGATCTCTTGAGGCAGAATCTCCTCCAAAGTCTAGGAATACCACCATCATATCCATCTTTTTATTTCCTTTCCAATAGGCCTGCTACTATGGTGATTCTCTACTCAAGACTGTAGCGACCATAGGACTCCCCTTGATCTTGACATATCAAGCACATCAATTATAACATCTATTTATATCACAACTAGCCTGGTGTACATCAATGTTGTCTTTCCTAGCACATACATTCATGCTGATCTGGTTGAAATCATTACCAACACACTTGCTAACTTTCAAGCAATGCCAACTGCCCAGCTGTGATCTTCCAACATGATTGTTGACATTAATGCCAACACACTTACTACCACTAGCTAGATAGACAATTCCAACTATCCAAAATTCTCCCCCTTGGCATTAATGACAATACCTCTTCACTTCTGCACATTCATGGCCAATCCTCATGCTTCCTCACATCTCCTTGCATGAGTCACCAACGGCCTTCTTTCCTTTTCTTGGGCAATCACAAATTTTCCAATAATCTTCTCTTCCCCTTTGACATCGATGGAAAAGGGCTACAAGCTGCTTCTTCTCCCCCATGCAATCATTGACTGCCAACGACCAAGGGTCTAGTTGTTAATGTGCTTTCCACTCAACAGACTTCTATTTAAGGGCTAATAGTTGTTTCTCTATAAATTAGACATATGTGGTATGCTCCCCCTGAACATATACTTCCTCTTCTTTGAATGCCTCCAATTTTTGACACCTTATGGCTACTGAATGAATGCATTCTATGCCAATACAACTTTTGTAAAAATTAAAAGAAATTAATACCTATTTTTATTTCTCATGGTATTGATGATGCTGAAAATACCAATCGTTAGGGATGCATTGAGCTTGATCTTCACTCCTACTGCTGCTTCAACCTATATGCTCACTTCTCCCCTTGAGATCATACTTCTTCAATAGGGATTGTTGCTTAAATAATACCCATTGCACCAAGAAAATGATACAAATTGGATTCTATACATGCAACCTCTAATAGATCTTTCTCAGAATGAAATGTCCACTTACACAAAAATGCTTCTCTATATGAACCCAGACCATCAATTGACATAGCGATACCAACTAAATACTATGGGAACTTGAAATCTTATACCCATTGCACTTCATGAACACAAGACTACTAGGAAAAATCAAATTCACAACTTAAATGAAATAAAGGTATTTCACCAAAGATGCAAACCTTTCAATCTCTGTGAAATATTTCTTCGTGAGGTTGATAATTGTTTCCTCCTATTGCTATCAAAGTAACTCCCCCTGAGTCAATTCTCTCTGATTTCCTGCATCTGCTCCCTTGCATCTATGTGGGGACTAATCCTGTGGACATGTCTTAACCATGGGCCTCTTCATTCCAAACTTCTACTACATCACATCTTATTTTCATAGCATAAAATGTTGTTTTGTACTGCCTGTAAAACTTGGATAGCTGCACTCCTCCTCTCTCCTTCAATGATGATACATTTAAAATAAACAAATTCACTACTATAATCAGCAAGGGGCTCTGTCATACCTTCATTTTTCATATACATTTCGTTCATATGAGATTTTATGCCCACATCTAACTTATTTGGCCTCCCTTGAGGCCATTCTCTTCTCTTACTGAAGAGAAACAAAGGATCTACCCCCACTGAGTAGATTGTCCTCCTTCATCATCCAAGCCTACTTTGGATGAGCCTTGATAGAGGCATTACATTCCAGCTTCTCATTTTCCCATGTTTGGGATTTCTCTTGGTTGCACATGGCTAGAGGAATCTTCTCCTTCACCTCCTCTTTCTTCACCCAAATATTTTTCTCCCGTTTTTCCTCACAGAGGGGTCCACCACAAGCGTAAGAAGATCATCCTTCTTGGCTTTCTTTTGATTTCTTCCTTCTCTTTTGACAAAGAGAACTGAAGACAAACTTGTTTTCCTCCACTCCATTGTTTCTTCTTGTCTTCAAGTCCCTAGCTGCTACATTTGCAAGCATATGCTGAGAAGCATGTCATTTCTTCTCATATTTGTAGCTTCCTCTCTTGTGCCCAAAATTTCTACAATTGTAGCATTCAATATGACTTAAGAACGGGGCAAAGGAATTTTCATATTTTCTAGCGATCTTGTCAAAACCTCTACTGTTGTCAACATACCTTTTCCAAGCCACTTTGTGCATTCTTGGGTTGCTACTACCCTACACATATTGTTTTCTAGCATGCCATCTATAGTTCATGGATTTATGTCCAAGATTATTGCAAGAAAAATAATATTTATAAAAGAGTTTTTGAGGATTGGAGATACCTTCTCTTTGAGATCTCTATCCTGGAGGGGCAAAGAACCTCTATTGATTCTTGTTGTGCCATCCATGAAAATTTTCATTACTGCCTTGCACGCATTCTTGCAACCTCTTAGCTCTCTTCTACTACTCTCCTCATTGTTGTTGCTTCCCATTATGTTGCTGCATTTTCTTCTCTTGTTTCCAGTTCTTTCCTTTCTGCTACTAAACGATTGAACAACTTCTTTTCTTCTTTTGTTCTTGGGACCTTGAACTACCATTTTCGAGCTTGGTTCTTCTTTGAGAGGGGATCTCTGCTTAACATGCATCTCATCCAAGTCTTTCTGCTCTCTTCAAGCTTCTGATATTGAGACAACTCTTTATTTGACTTTCTAAGTCATGTCTCAATGAGACTACTTCACTTTATAGTCTCTCACAGTAAGCTTCTCTATCATTTAGTTTATTGGTCAACATGCCACTCAGCCTACTAGCCTATTTTTGTTGACCATTAAGATTAACTATTGTTTTTCTCAATGTTATCAACCTATTTTACCCCCTTGGATCAATGTCCCTTAGTATTCATGACTATTTGACTTTTTCCAAACCTTGGACCTACTTTTTCTCTAGTTTTACCCCCAGATCCTTGGATAGAGGCCTATGGGAGCGTCTGGACCTCCCAGTCACTCGAAACCCCTCTTTATGGGAGCGACTATATCTTTGACCCCTAAACGCATGGATGGAGTCCTACGGGAGTGTCTGGAGCCTCCTAGTCGCTCTCAGCCCTTCTTTATGATAGCTTCGAGGTATTTCTCATTTCTTTCTCTGTCAGCGACTGGGGATGACTTTTAGAGTGCCTTAGTCCCTAGGAGATTAGTTTGATTTGTCACATATTCGAGCTGGCTAGGACTTACCAGTTAAAACTTTCTATGAATTCTCATCATCCTGAGTGTCCACATACATCCTGTTGGGACCTCTCTTCTTTCTATTTATATTGGATCATTTGAGAGGGTCAAACTAGTTGGAGAGTTGGAGTTAGAGAGACAAATTTCCTGAGAGCCAAAATTTTGGGCTAGAGATCTTGATTTTATGTTTCCATCTTGCTGCTAGTGGGATAGCTTGTGAGGTCTTTGCTACTTGCATGTTTCTCTTCATGCTCATTTCCTAGATATAGTGGGGAAACTTTGTTGGATCACAAAGAGGAATCTTTAAGACAAAGGTATAAGCATTATAATATGTTTTTCATGATTAATAGAAACACATATTCCTTCCTTGGATGATTTTGTTTTCAGCATGCTATATGGTTGATTATATTATATTTTGATCTAATGGTCTACCTTATCCACACCTAATCTCGATCCTACACACAAACACAAACAAATGGAGACAACAAGTGACCTTCCTCGGAAGATCGTTAGATGACCAGTATGATAATATGTCTATTGACCCCCCCTCTCTAGATATGATGTCATTTTGTAAAGTTGTGTTTCTTTCTAGTCAAATTTGCAGGTAAATTAGATGTATGTTGGTTGGTAGAATGTAAGTCAATCGAAATTTGCAAGAGAAACATTTTGGAACTTCCTTCCTATTCCTTTCAGAAGAACCAACAACTTGGAAATTAATGTAATCACTTCCTAGGTATTTCGTTGTGTCTCGGAACATAATTAATATAAAAGCTACTCATTGGTGTAAAATAAATTACTTGTATGTGAAACAATGAAATATGTTAGAAATAATTATTAAATATTGATTTAATAAATTATTCCTATGGTAATGTTGAAAGGATTAAAGAATAATAAATAAATAAATGATTTGTTTAATAATTCCTATAGAAACGAAAAAATGTGAGTGAAAATATTTTTAATTATTTTAAATTTAATGGGTAAAATATGAGAATAACATATAATCAATGAATTTATGGGTTATTCTCATGTGGGTAGATTAACTAACAAAAATAATTAAGGAAAATTGGTTCCTTAAGCTATTTCCTAAGGTGAAAGTGGGTTTTAATATGTAAAATCCATACTACATGGTGCATTTTGATCAAACTAATAAATTATGGCTAGGTGATCACTTTTTATGTGACAAAAGATTTCCCCTTAATGTATGAGTGTTAGGAGCACATGATATGATCAAAATACATTGTGGTTTTCCTTTCACTAGACACAAGAGGTGGTCATGGAGAGAAAGAGAGGAAGGCACTATTGTTAGGAGATGAATCATGTGAGGAGGAGGTGATAACACTTGTTAATGAAGAGTCTCCATGTGTGGCATCAATGGATCAAAACATGATACAATGAAATACATAGTCCCATATACTTGTGCCTAAAACAATAGGGCTAGGACTGATAGAATCAGTGCTATTGAGTTGAGAACATATGAGAAAATTCCCCCATGCTAATGAGAGGGGGAGATCACAAATGATAAGGCCCACTAAACATGAAAGGGATCTGAAGATCTTAATGAGAACCTTGAAGGGAGGCTCATGTGTTGGGCGTGGAGAACAATGAAAATTGATCCAGTCAAATCTACTGAACTACATCTAAGGTTGGATCATGAACTGTTGATAACCAAGCATGGGAGGGCCAACCTAAAGGGAAACCCCCTCTTATGGTATGGGAACTTCTCACATAAGCCTGATTAATACTGGTACTATCTTCTAGAGCATTTAACCATCAAGTTTATGATTCTCGTTCATGCAATAATGAGCTAGAGTCGAGAATGTGATAAGAAACCAAGAAATTAAGAAACTAGATCTAAGGTACAATTTACTCTAGGAAACTCTCCTAGAATATATGAGCTGAAGTCAATAAGGGAGGACCTGGGAAAGCTGAGGCAATGAGGAGTCCTCAATATAGGTGTGAGGAATATAATATAATGTGAATGACAAAGACTAACGCTAAGGTGGGAAATATAGTGCTCTGATGGGTGGGCTTATGAATTCCCTTGTTAGAGCATAACATGCTCATAGCAACTAGAATTTTTCTAGAGGGGATAGTAAATTAATCAGATAATAGAGGTGAAATCTCAATAATATAGGATGCGTATGACACACAGAGGTGCTGACATATTGTAATAGGACTCACTGTGGTTCTAAATAGATCCAATGTAACATAACGGTGACTCATCTTTGATGCTCTCAACAAGGGTGAATCAAGGATGCTTCCACTGACCGAACCAAGTATAGGTGGTACAAGGCCCTCTCAGGTAAAATCAAGAGGTTATAAGAGGTGGGATTCCATGGATACATGGGTTATCGTCAGGAAAATGAGAAATGAAAATGATGTTGGCTTTGGTATGAAGACAAAATAGACTCTCAATGTAAAGGGGATTATAAAGCATGAGCACCAAAATGGAAATGGGAAATGTTGATGCAATGACCATGTGAGGAAATATATAACACTTGATAGGTCGAAAATGAAAAATATGGATGGTATGACCCACTATAAAAGTGTGGGGGTCCCTAAGGTGTTATTCACTGAATGATAGGAAAATCCAATGAACACAGTGAGGTTGTTGGTATGCAAAGTGGCATAGGGAATGCACCTAAAGGAATATGAGTCAATAAGTGAAAATACAAGGTGGTTTTAGAGCTCAAATGAAAAACATGAAGAAATTCAATTTAAACAAGCGCAAACTTGCCACCTCTTAGAAAAGTTGGCTTCTCGATGAAGTATCAAATCCAATTTCACAATTGCAATAATAAACTTAATTTCACAAATGCGATAATAAATCCAATTTCTAAAAAAAATGACGATATGCATAGGTAAACAATTTCCTCCATTTATGTTTGAATCATATCATTTCATAAAGATAAAGATATATTATTTGTGAATGCTTGATGATTCCTACAAAACAATCTTCGATAAAAAAATACATCATTCGATCCTGCAGATAAAGCGCCTTTATTCGATTAACTTTGTCTTGTGAAAACACATAATATCAAAATTAAAACACAAAACATCAAAATTCAGATGAAATTTGCCATGAGTGAAAAGCATGAAGAATTAAAAATTGGTTTTACATGGTTATATAATCTGTAGGAGAGTTGACTGGGCAGTGTTTTAATGCGTGAAAAGTAAAACTACTTTGAAGTGAAAATCAATTTTATGCCCACAAGAATGTGGTGAAACACCACAATGCTGCTACTTTCTTTTACACCCAAACCTCCTTTCTAGGAATTGGCCTACCTTCGTTGCTGGAGAGTTGAGGGATCCCAGACATGTTGAATTTTTACAGTTTAGTCTCTGTTCGTTATGCTACGACACTCTCGTAGCTTGTTGATTGTGGCTCATGTAGAGCCCCCTCCGATGGGTAATACGTTGTGCGAAACAGATTTTTTTGGATACTAACCGGTAGTTGCATCCTAGATATTATACACTTCAATCCTTCTCAAGATCACCAAGTTGATAATAAATATGGTACTGCTCAACATCTTCATGGTGGATCTACCTTCTATAGATCAAGAAAATCAAATCCATTGCATGGCCGCAACTGAAGCCTATACATTTAATTGAAAAAAAGCAATATGGAAAATAAGGCTCCAGAGAACCCTAAAAATCTATCAAATGGTTATGAATTTTAAGTAAATCGCTCACAATAAGAATAATTCATCTCGTTATGAGAAACTCATGCTTTATTTTTCTAAGATTCACTTCCAATTGGCCATAAAACATGTTTTTAAAAGGACGTTTTTAAAGTTGTTACGCATTCTCGCATATGCTTAGGTAACAAAATCACTTGCTGGATCTTTCATGTCCACCGCCAACCATGGATAAGGAGTGCATTAAATGAGGTAGTGTTTCTTGGTGTGTTAGTTGCTAGCGAGGAAATTGTCGAACTATTCTATGCGTGAAGGGAGAAACACCATCTCAGAAATAGTTAGAGTGAACCAATTCTTTAAGTGATTTGATCCACTCCTCACCTTAAACCTGAATTCTATCACATCATTTTGTCAATGGAACCATCGGAGATATTTGTTTGATGGACGAGGAGTTGTAATTGGATTTGGAATCCAGAAAATATAGGGAAATTTCCAAAGGATTTGGCTTCACATAAAAGAAAATGAATGGCAAAAAAAGAGGGAGAACCGAGGGAGACTTCAAATGCCCAACAACAAATAAAAATTTCATTCCCATTATATAAGAATTTCAATCCAATATGAATTTTAGCACTCATAACATTGTCTTGCTCAAAATTTTGACAGATGCATTTTGGTAAAGGCCGACAGGCTAGGAGGGTCGTTGGATTCATGTGAATCAAATCATGCTCGGCTGCAGAAACTAGTCGTTTTTGCAGCTGTGCGCCAAATATGCAGCCAGTCAAGCAAGATATATATATATAGATATAGAT